>BMAW01037320.1:314485-390151 GCA_019974015.1 Nephila pilipes
TTCTTCAAATACTTAAAATAGCAAATATCCATAACTATAGACAAACATCAATACTTAAATTCTTCAAATACTTAAAATAGCAAATATCCATAACTATAGACAAACATCAATACTTAAATTCTTCAAATACTTAAAATAGCAAATATCAAATTACCGTATACAGATAAAATATCAATAATCATGCACAAATCATTTTACATGATCACCCTTATATCTACATTTCACTACAAATTATCTTTCATTCCTATCAAGTAGTAATTCTAATTTAAAGCTTATAAAAAAAAATCTTAGTTATCCTACAATTTAAAATATTATTTTTCCTTGATGAAAACAGAATTACTTCATTATCTGCAAATCATTCGAAATATAAAATTCACATGTCAAAATATTGAACTTATAACTTTTAGATTATTAATTATCATATGTATAGGAAATGCTTGATTTTCACAGACTTCAAAGTCTCAAAATGATTCACACAGAAAGAAAAAAAAATTCTTTAACATTATACAATCGTTAAAACACAGTCTCAGGAATTTATTAAATTCTAACAAATATAATTTTTTGTTTCATAAATGATTATAATTAATCAAAATAATACTTTACAAATATTAAATTCAGGTAAGGACCATTAAGTTAATGCAGAACAGAAACACACACATGAACTTTCACAATGAATTCCAAAAAAAAGAAAAGAGTTCATAGTTCCTTTTTGAAATTAAAATCTCTGATTATAAAAAAAAATAATTTTGAGAAAAATTAAAACCATCTCACCAATCAGCAATTTCTTCCTCCGGCCTCTCTTTAAAGAAGTGGGGATAATTTTCTGTCATCGTTCGTTGTCTATTTGTATGTCTCACCTCCTAGGGGGTTAACCCCCAGTCCTTGGTAGGGGAGAGTCTAGTGTTCATATGGCCTTGGAAGGGGGGGGGCTCCCTCTTGGTCAACGAACGTGTTTGTGGTCTTTGAGTAGCATTGCCGCTTTTCTCTCTCTTTCGCTGCGTCAAGCCGCAAGCTTCCTTGTTTTCATCTATACACTGCGGGGG
Source organism: Nephila pilipes (assembly GCA_019974015.1). Classification (NCBI taxonomy): domain Eukaryota; kingdom Metazoa; phylum Arthropoda; class Arachnida; order Araneae; family Nephilidae; genus Nephila; species Nephila pilipes. The sequence continues at coordinate 315,529 of BMAW01037320.1, forward strand.
GTATGAAAAGTCGTCGTCGTCTTCATCATCTCCGTGATGGTTTCTCCACGCCTTGAGCTGACTGACGTGAGCTGTGGTTGTGTAGAATCGGCCTTTCTGCCTTTCCTCCAGTTGAGTAACTCTGTAGGTGTCATTTGGGAGTACTTCTGTTACTATTAACGGCCCTCTGTACTTCGCTTGGGTTTTGGTAGGCTCCCCTGTTGGTTTTGCTGGACGTCGAACAACCACTATCTCTCCTGGCTCAAAGGTTACAGTCCGACACTTCTTCTTGTCGTAATATTCCTTCATTTTTTGTTGCTTCTTTTCAATCACACCACGCGTTTCACTTTGGAGTTCTTTTGGGTCATTCCACATTTCAGCATCCTCATCTGCAAGTTTTCGAAGTAGACCATCATTGAACCTCGGAGAATATCCATGTAACATTTCGAATGGAGTCTTATCAGTTGTATTGTTGACGGCATTGTTCAAATTCCTTTCTGTTTCTTTTATTTTCAAGTCCCAATCCTTGTGACTGGTATCCTCCATCGCTGTTGTTATAGTAGAGATGATAGTTCTGTTAGCTCGTTCAACCATTCCATTTCCCATGGGGTGTTGTGTAGAATTCAGCGTATGATTTATTCCATTATCGAGGCAATACTCTTCAAATTGACGCGACGTATAACATGAACCTCTGTCACTGATGATTCTATCAGGTAATCCGAATTCTGTGACAAAATTTTTCAAGGCTTTTAGTACGTTTTGAGAGGAAGTATTCTTAACAGGATAAAGTCGGGTGAATCTCGTAAAGTTGTCAATGATGACCAATAGATCTTGATTACCTCGAGAACTTTTCACAAACGGTCCCAGGTGATCTATATGTATAAGTGAAAAAGGTCTTTTCCCCGGCTTAATTGGGTGTAAAAATCCCTGCTGTTTACCTCCTGGAATCTTGTTAACTAAACATTCAAAGCACATAGATATATGTCTTCTTAAATATCGTTTCATGTATGGAAACCAGTACAACTCCTTTATCTTGTTCACTGTCCTATCAACTGAAAAATGTCCCATCAGATCATGAAATTTAACTGCTGTGCTTTTCCTCATACTTTTTGGAATTACGTAAAGTAGTTTCTCCTTTCCCTTTCCCTTAACACTTCTGTATAATCTATTGCTTTTGAAAACATAGTTGCTTATCATCTGTTTTTCTTCGGTAGTTCTCTCATACTCTTCCTTTTTAAAAATTTCTATTAATTTTCTTAAATCTTTGTCAGCATGTTGAATAATCAGAACTTGTTCATCTTCACTCAAAGTCAGATATACTTCAAACTTTCTCTCAATGAGACTTGTCATAGTGTCGTCTGATTCCGAAACAGGAGCTCTGCTCATTGCATCAACATGAACCATTTTAACACCTGGCCTGTGCTTAACTTCAAAGCTATATTCTTGTATAAGAAGACTCCATCGTGCAATTTGAGGATTACTTGACCTTTTCGCATTCATATAAATCAACGCCTGACAATCAGTTACAACTGTAAAGCTTATACCTAAAAGAAACTGTCTGAGTCGCTCTAATGTCCACACGATCGCCATTAATTCTAATTTACTTGAATGATATTTTCTTTCAGCCTCAGTAGTTTTCTTACTAACACAATAAACGAGATGCCACTTATCATCACTTCCAAGCTGCAGTAATATGCCAGCAATTCCATCCGCGCTCGCATCCGTGTGAACTTCAGTTTTTGCTTCGGGGTTGTAAAGGGCTAAGATGGGCTGTTTTACTAATTCGTTTTTCAATGTAATAAACGACTGTTCTTGCTCTTTTTCCCACTTAAAGTTTACATTTTTCTTTGTCAATTGAGTCAATGGTTTGGCCTTAAACGCGTAATTCCGAATGAATCTTCTAAAAAAACCTGTTATTCCGAGAAAACGTCTAATTTCATGCAAATTTTTCGGTTGAGGGAATTTAGATATTACTTCCACCTTCCTTGTTCCTGGTTTAATTCCATGTCTGTTAATAACAAATCCTAAATACTCAACTTCCGGTTTTGCAAATTCACATTTCGATAACTTTAAAGTTAATTTGGCTGCGCGCAAGGCTTCAAATATTTTAATCAATTTCTCGATCATTTCTTGCCAAGTCTTCGCCGGGACTAAGATATCATCAAGATAACATAAAACGTCTTTGTTACATAAGTTTCCTAATGCATGGTACATTAATCTTTGAAATTCTGCAGGGGCGTTAGTCCAAATGTCATTCGTTCAAATTGTCCGGTTTCATCTGGAGTAATAAATGCGGTTTTTAATTTTGCTTCTTCTGTTAAAGGTATTTGGAGGTAACCATGTGCTAAGTCTAATGTTGTAAATAGATTGCACTCGTATAATTGTTCTAATAAATCATCTATTTTTGGTAGGGGAAATTTATCTTTTATCGTCTGGCTATTTAAACGTCTATAATCAATGACTAAGCGATTTTCACCCGTCTTTTTCCGTACAAGTAGAACAGGGCTAGCGTAAGGTGAACGTGTTTCTGAGACTATGCCATTTTCTTTCCATTCGCTTACGATATCTTTAATAGCTGCTCTTTCGGCGGCATTTGTTTGATAGGGCTTCATACATACCGGCTTCGAGCCTTCAATTTCCTTGATATCCATTTCCATTAGGTTTGTGCATCCCAACTCCGAAATATTTAATGCGAAACAATCTCTGAACTCATTCAATAAGCGAATAATATCTTGTCGCTGTTGTTCCGTTAAGTCTTTATCAAATTTTGTTTGTTCCAAAGTTATTGGGCTTCGATTTATATTTACTTCATTTGAACTAACACTGTAAAGTTCGAGTTGGTAATTATTAGCAACGTCAATATAATCTGAATTTATAAATGGATAATCTTTTGCGTAACCGATGTGTAACTTTTCGCCCACTCTAGCATACGCAATGTAAGGCAGATCTAGAAATGGACGACCAACTATTAGATCTACTGGTTGCGTTGAGTCTGGAACGATTAGAACATAAATATCCTTTCCCACGACATCCTCTATCTGGAAATCTATTACCGTCGCCCCTAAACTCTGGGAAACCGGGTTTAACTGATTGCCGAAGGAAAATATATTCGTCTTGCAGGGGGAAATTTTTAACCCTAAGTTGGCTGCAACTGATTCTTTCAGTAAACAACTCGAGGATCCCGTATCGAGGAGGGCAGTGACCTCGTGATTATTTATGTGCGCAGTTCTCAAGTATCTGTTGGGTGAGGACGACTCCCGGTCACAAACGTTTAAAGTATTCGCTCTGGGCTCACTTTTATTTTTTGTGCAATAGTTTTTTGTGTGTCCCGATTCCCCACATAATGTGCAAGGAAAGGGACAATCTCTTAAGACGTGACCGAACTTGTTGCAAGCAAAACATCTCGGTTCTCCTCTATCGTTACTAGTTGCTGGATTAAGGGTTCTAGAGTTATCCGTACGTCTTGTAGAGCCTCCTCTTACATTAAATTTATGGTTCATTGGGTTTCTCTTTTCTAATTTATTTGAATGGAATGTGTTAGTATTATAGTTATTGGACCTTAGATTTGTTCGTGAATAGTTTTTTGGATCATCACGATAGTTTGTAAATTGGCGATTTTTATTTTCATGTCCTGTTCTAACGCTTTCGTATTCATCTAATTTTTCAGCTAGTTCATTTGCTTTAATAAATTTCGGCCAAGAATCAATAAAGTGTTCCCTCATAAAATTTGGGACCCGTTTTTTCAGTTGGTCCGTGACAATTAATTCCCTTAAGGATTCGAAATCGTTTATATTTAAGCCTGCTAACCATTCGTTAAAGTAGTTACGTATCTCAAAAACAAAATCTGCCCATGTGTCTTTTGAGTCTCTAGCATGATTAATAAATTTTTGCCTAAACTTTTCGGCACTAAGTTTAAATCGCCTTAACAGTAAACTCTTAACGTGTCTGTAATCATTCGCTTCTTCTTCTGATTCCCTGGCGATTAGTTGCGTGATTTCGAAGGGTAAGAATCCTAACAGGTGACTGACATAATCTTCTTCCCTAAGCCCAACTCGTTTGGCTTGCCTTTCGAATAAAATTAAAAATGAAGATATTTCACTATCTTTTAAATCAAATTTTTGAACCAGATTTCTTAATTCAAATGGACTCTTATTTATTTCTGGACCAATAATATCACTATCAGCTCGCGTTTGGAATTCCGTTCTATTTAATCTTAATTTTTCTAGTTCAAATTCCCTTTCTAACTTTTTTTCTCTTTCAATACTCTCCCTTTCTAACTGTTTTTCTCTTTCAATACTCTCCCTTTCTAACTTTCGTTCTTTTTCAATCCTCTCCTCAATTATTCTCTCGAGACATCCTCTCGCGAAAACTTCTTCATAGCTGTCGCTATTAAGTATGATGGCTCTTATTGTCACATTGGTAGCGTCCGAAGGGACACTTTCATCTAATTCAAGCGCAAGCTCGACTAAATCACTTTTACGTCCTTTTGAGAGGAACGACATGTTTAACACTATTTCTATACTTTTCAAAATTATTCAAAATAAATTACTTCTTAGCACATGCATAAGGTTAAACGAAAATGATTTACCTTCTTTTTTTTTTTTGTTCCTCGCAGTCCTGGTGGGTGTAATCCCGCTTCTGAATGTTATAATACTACACTAATAACTAATCATCATCACCTCAGATTTCAGTTCACGGTTGTCCTTAGACAAAAAAAAACACATCGGGTTGTATAACAACAACAATATTTATTCTTCTTACTACCGCTCGTTTACAACAGCTCCTCTCGGAGATTCGGTCAGGTCCCGTCTGAGGGGATCGTGTGACATCACACTCTCTCCCTTTACAAATGAACGCCCTCTATAGGTGGGCTATAAGTAGAGAAGTTAACACAAGTCCCACCTGATATTTGCGACATCTCGTTCTACAGTTGATGTAAACGCGCCTTTAATTTGACCAAACTCGTAGGCTGTTCAACTTGCCGTCCTAAATGATCCCATATATGCTCCATCGATGACAATTCTGGGGATCGAGCAGGCCAGGAAAGGGTTGAGCAATCCTGTAAAACTCTTGCTGTATGTGGGCTAGCATTGTTCTGTTGAAAAATGGCCCCGGGGAACCCTGACATGAGTGGCAACACATGTGGCTGAAGAATGTCATGAATGTACCTCTGGGTTATCATGGTACCGTGGATCAATATTAGGGGTGACCGTGTGTCGTATGCGATGGCATCCCATACCATCACACCAATTGTGTTAGCAGTGAGCAGTTGTACAGCAAGATTGAGACCTTCACCACGAGCCTCCATACACGTACACAATTCTCATCACTGCCCAAATTGAATCAGGATTTGTTGCTAAAGAGACCTGATTCCATTCGGTTGCAACGAAATCCCTTCACCAATACACTCGGAATCCACTACACCACTCGAAACGGAGGCGACAATGAGTGGTTGTCAATGGTAGTACGCGTAATGATCGCCGCGATAGCAACTGTCCTTCAGTCAGGTACCTTGCGATGATACGGACTGACACAGAGGCCAGCTGCTTGTATATGGATGGCGGACAATGAGACTGTTGGCGCTATGCATGCGTATCGTATGATGTGATGGTCTTCTAGACCTTTGGTCTGTCGTGGACGTCCTGAGCCTGATCGCGTAAGACAGACCTTTCTCTTGTACACTGGTCCCAATACTTCCTCAAAGTAAAGTCAGAAAGGCTTTGGTGGTGAGCTACTCGCTGAGCTGACTACCCAGTTTCCTTCATCCCTATGATTCTTCCTCTCTCGAACTCTGACAACTGTTTATAATGTCTCCGATGGAAGCATTGACATATCTACTTAAAAAGCATACCTCTGCAATATATTAATTACATGCAAACAAGCTCTACTTACCTGTTTTATAATCCACGGAGAGTGAAGTTCAACGCCTGCTAGTGGCCTTACGCAATGCCCAATCCCGCTGCATTTCTAATCATTCTCATACCTGCTTGACACGTACCTTCATGCCAAGTTTCGTAACGATTCCAGTCCTACTTGTTGGTGAGTAAATTTTTCTGCGCATTAAGAAGTATGAGTGGATATATATATATAAAAACACACACACACACACACACACACACATATATATATATATATATATATATATATATATATATAAACACACACACATATATATATATATATATTATATTATATATATATATAAACATATATATATATATATATATATATACATACATACACACACGAGGTGTTCAAATGAAAAGGTATGTAATGTTGTAACAACGTAATCGCTAACATATTTGCCCATGCCGCTATGGAAGAACGTACTAGGGATGCGAATGGAGTCTTCGGTGAGGATAGGAGCATGCGCGGAAGCCCGCTGTGCAGGCGAGAGCGGAGGCTATTACAAAGAGAGCCATACAATTGATGCGGTAGTGCATGTGAATACATGATGGCGTTTACATTGCAAAATTCAAAGATCGAGGAGCAGCGTGTCGTTATCCGATTTCTAACAGCGGAAGGTGTTAAACCTATGACTATTCATAGTGGGATGGTGAGTGTATACGGGAAAGACTGTGTGTCCGACAAGTCAGTGAGAAAAAGGAGTGCCCGTTTTCGTGCAGGCCGTGAGAGTTTGGTTGATGACCCGAGACCAGGCCAGACTAACAAAGTCATCGTCAAGTCCGATGTCATCGATAAGGTGAATGACCGAGTGAGAAGTGATTGGCGTATGTTGGCGGTGAAGGTGTATATCGGCAATGGAACAGTATGAACAATTGTTCGTGACAGGTTGCGTTATCGGAAAGTGTGTGCGCAAGGGGTACTGAAACACCTCACCGTCCAGCAAAAGGAACTACGTATGTGGCTAGAACTACAACATCTGATTCGATGTCATGAAGACCCTACTTTCCTGGAGCGGATCGTCCCAGGTTATGAGATTTGGTGTCATCACTTCAAGTCAGAGACAAAGCGGGACAGCTGCAGTGGAAGCTTGCTTTGTCATTTCCCTATAAAATGTTCAAAGCCGTGGCATCAGCTAGCAAGGTATTGCTCACTGTCTTTCTCGACATCCAAGGTCCGCTACTTGTTGAATTTCTCGAGCGCAGAAGAATCATTAACTCCGATGTGTACAGTTAGAGACACTTCAAAGTCTATGCAGGTCCATCAAAAACAAAAGAGCAGGATTTCTCACGGATGGTGTGCTTCTGCTTCGTGATAACGCGTGTCCACACGTCTCCAGGGTCAAACACACGGAACTGGCCAAGTTCAAGTGGGAATAATTTGACCATCCGCTCTATATTCCGGACATGTCGCCTTGCGATTTCTATGTGTTTGGTTCCCGAAAGGGAAGAGCTTCAACTCGGTCTAAGAATTGAAGGCCGCTGTGAAGGACTGGGTCTCGTCAGGCTACATGAATTTTGGGGAAGAAGGAATTCTTCGACTTGTTAATCAATGGGATAACTATGCTTAGTCTGTGGTGTATACTCTGAATAAAGTCTTCCTTTATAACCACAGTGTCGTTTTGTACCTTTTCACTTGAACATCCTTTGTGTGTGTGTGTATATATATATATATACTAGCTGAAATTGAAAAAGGGAAATATTCTAGGTGGAAGAAAAAATGTTTTCAATGAGGACCAACTTTTAAATATAATTTAAAGTGAAGAGCAAATAAGGAAAGAAGGATTCGGTAAATGAAGTAGCAAAGTGAAATAAATTTAAGTCCAATGAAGATGAAGCTTGTAGTTCATATATTATATTCTTTTAAATTTTCATGATTTTAAATATTTAATTTATAAAATAACAAATGAATTTTTTTAAATAAAGCTATAACTAATTATTAAATGTTAAATAGAGTCTAAAAGAAATTAAAATTCAATAAAATTAAAAAGTTCCATGCGAAGTTTTACAAAGAACAGACCAAAGGTGAGCTTTTCTTATAATTATTAATAAATTACTCAATTAAATTAAGAAAGTAAACAATGAAAAATCGAGAAATGAACAATAGTAAACTTTGTCGATATCAAAATTAAAGGGAACGATAAATTATTGAATTGAATATATTTAAGCTAAATGTAACTGAAATTAAAGCAAAAGATAAATATATAAATTAGATTACTATATCAACTGCATGTAATTATAATTGAAGTAAACGATTAAACGATAAAGCGATAGCAAACGGTTGAATTGAGTATATTTAAGGTAAATATAATTAAAAATGAAGCAAATGATAAAAAATTGAAAAGTGATCTACCTAAAACAATAGCCCCTTAGGTGGCAAATAATAGTAAATAAATATTAAAATCACTTGACCCAAAACATTCCAAGAAGGAAGCAAAACTAAAAAGACTTAGTTTGACATTCTTGAAGAGGGAAAAATGCTGTCTAACAGCTTAAAATCCTGAATAATGTTATTTTTTTTCAGTCATATCTTGATTTTAGTTCCCATATGATTTAAGATAACAAATAAATAAAATACTTATTTCTTATATTTGTTTCACTTCAATCCAATTAAAAAAATTAGGGGAAATCTATTATGACATATTTTTGAAAATTAAGTTCATTAGTGGGGAAAGCAGATATCAGACATATATTGCATATATTTTATTCCAATTCAATAAAAAATTCAGGAGAAATTTATCATGACGTATTTTTGAAAATTAAAGTCGTTGCTGGTGAAAGCAGACATCAAAAATATATGCAGAAATAGGATAAATTTTTGAAAAGTGGTCAATTACAACATTTATAGTGTATAAGAAAATGGCCCCTTAGGTGGATAATAATATTGAACTTTATATTTAATTTCTTAAAATCAAAGTAGAATTTCAAGACAACGGCTTCGTTGTGTAGTATCAGTATTCAGGGATTATTTGTACTAAAAGTTCGTGCTTATATGATTCGTAATCAATCCGCTTTCCAGTCAACAGAACCAGAACATTTTTTTTTCGATCTGAATATGAAGCTGCGAAGGTAAATTCCCTTCAAACTTAAATTTTTAAAAAAATTAAAGGTTATTTCACAACAAAAATGTCTCCATAGTGCAAATTATTAGTATTCATAGATTATTTTGTTCGACATTTCATGGTTCTGCGTTATCTAATCTTTTCGCTACGGCGCTGGCAAAAAAAATTCTTTTAATTGATATAATTTGATTAATTAAAAAATGGCTAAAATGTAGAACATAAATTTAAACTACAATGATGTAATGAATTTTACCAAAATTCTTAGTGTAAACTATAAAACTATCTTATATCTAAATACTTCCAAGAAATTCAATCATTCTTCAAACAAATGCAGTGAGACTTCGATTTCATATTTCATTGTATAACTCAAAAATAATTTTAAAAACTACTCGCACACAAAATATTCTAAGAAAACTTATGCAAAGAAAGAATTAGCCACTAAAAGTGCTAACCTTTTAAAAATAATTGTTAAATTATTGAATTAAATATTAAAATGAAATCAAACAATAAATTAGTAAATTTAATTAGAGTACATTTTAAGGCACCCGTCTAACCGCCATTTTGATTCCATGTACGCAATGCTAATCCTATATGGAATTTCGACTTTAATTCTCACATCTTTACTATTTGATCTATTTGAATGCAATAATTACATCTGAAAGAGCAAAAAATAGATTAAATAGTAAAGATGTGAGAATTAAAGTCGAAATTCCATAAGATTAACATTACGTCCACGAAATCAAAATGGCGGGTAGACGGGAGCCTTAAGCTAAAGGTTATTATTGATGCTTATAAACAAATTATTTTTTATGTTTTATTTTAATCCAATAAAAACAATAAGAAATTTATTATATCATATTTTTACAAATTAAGCTCATTTTTGACAAAAGCAGGTATCAAACATGTACATAAAGATGTTACGATAAATTTTTTTGACACACTTTTGAAAATTAAGTTCATTACCAGTGGAAACAGATACCAAACATGTATGCAATTTCTTTTTTTATCATAATCTTTTGAAAAGTGCTTGGGTGACAATTTTGTCGTTGGCTGATAAGCAAGAAAACGAAAATGAGAAAAAGAAGCTGCATCATAATAAAAATGTACGAGAAAGAAAATAAAATATTTTTTAGTTTATAATTAAAATACAAATGTCAAAGAAAAAATTATCCTATTTCCTTTTCCATAACATAACGTACCTTATTACCAAATATTATATATATATGTGTGTGTGTGTATGTGTGTGTGTGTGTATTATTATTATCATTATTAATTAAAAAAGGGATTAGGATCACTTCTTGAGAACAATAAGTTTATATTTAAAAAATAACTGAAGCTGATTAAGTTTGTATTTACTAGCGATTAAGTAGTTTAATTTCAAGGTCTTGTGTTGGTATGCTAAGTAGAAAATAATAAATAAATAATTAAACTTATTATCCTTCTCCCTCTACTCAATCTAAAGAATAGCCACATCTAGACAAATTGTCAGAGATGAAGATGTGCTGTGGGCGACTGCACATTTCTAACTAAAACCTCTGCCATTACCGACGCCATATCACGATTTTAAGCTGAGCTGTTGGCACTCAAATATAGATGGTACAATTGATGCTCCCGGTGAGTACGAGTTGTTTTAAGTTATTCATTTTCCTCAAGAAGAAGAGAATAATGCAGACGAAATTTACCGAAAAATTAGCCTAGTATACTCATACTTAAGTGATGATATTGTGCGTTGATGGTGTAGCAAATTTAAAGACGTGTAAACTAACGTTCACGATGAACTGGGATATGAATCCAACTTTGTTCAAACAAGTCATTAACAGCACGAAGGTTATGACAATGGGTTTTGGGGACCAAAAAAGTGTCTTGCTTGTTGAGCTTATGGAGGAATGGAGCTTCGAAACAAAATGAAATTATATCCCACATCTCTGATGGCTACGATCCTCGAAGAAGGGAACGGGTAGCTCGCCCACCGATATGACACATGCTTGAATATCTTCACAGTGATTAAGTTGGAAAGTAACCATGTTTGTACGTAACTATTGGTAACAAATTTATCTTGTTCCTTCATCTTATATATATATATATGCCTTTATTCAAAATAATATTTTACTTTTCCCATTTTTGACTAGTCAAAAACACTTTTTGTTTTTTCCATGTTTTCAAATTTCATATATTTTAATTTCTTGGTGTATGGTTACTTTTAACTACTTTGTATCTGATATTTATGTATAATGATTCAACTTAAATTTGTAATAATTTGAAATAATAATTTAATTCCTAATTTTCCCACTTTCTAACTCAAAAGTAAAGAGTTCATTCCTAATTTCTAATCCAATTCCAAATTATTATTTTACTTATTAGATCACTCGTCTATAAGATATAGTGAATCTGTCGGAAATTTTTTTTACTCAACTGATAGGCGTCATCAATATCTCTCAGTAACTCTTCATCTTATACCATGTGACTACTATATGATTCGAAAAATATCTCAAGAAATCTCCATTATAAATAAACCTACTCGATAAAAAAAAAATTAGGGTTCTACTGCTCTCTTTTTATGTAATCCAGACTTGTCTTCTCTATTTAAATTGTGTGTATACTCATTGCCTCTCTCTCTCTCTTTCTCATTGAAAGAAAGAAATAATCTTCAGTGAACTGAGGTGTTTTTCTTCAAACATGTTTACTTAAATTTTAATCTATAAAGACATTAAATTTTTTAAATTCATATATTTATAATTTATCTTAATCATTTTAAATGTTTGTTATTGAAATTAATAGGATATTTTGCCTTAATCCACTAATGGCTAACTTACTATAATTAATATTTTTTAGTTCCTTACAGTTTATTAAATTATTATTTCTAATAACATTGTTTTAAAAAAAGAAATATATAAGCAGCTACTTTAGAAATGTACTTTACTGATAAGAAATTTAATAGCTTTTAATACCTATGAAACCATGTTTTCACTAAGATATTTTTGAATATTCTGAGCATAGTTTTATTTCTTGCATCAAGGTTTCTAGACGATTGCAATGAGATGTCATTCAAATAATTGATAGGTGATTTTTCTCAAGACTGTGGCCAAGCGCTTTTATCCATCGTTTATTCTCTACATTCGAAAAAAAAAAATTACTTTCACTTTATATTCAGGGGGCAAAAGTATGTCATCGGGGTGAAGACCCTATCCCTGACGGGAAAAAAAAGACACCCGCCCCAACCTGCAATCATTTGCCCATTTTTTCTGATGTAGTTAGTAAAGTGGGTTACAGAAAAAATACGATTCCAGCCGATTATTTTGACAGTAGGTGCGGACGATTCTTTCCCCGGTGGTATTTCATGCCTGATGAGGCTCCAAAATCCTTATTTTTTCGCCAGAGGGCCGGACAGACGGTGTAATTTGAAGAAATGCGTTTTTTCCTCATACATGAGAAGACGTTAGGAATGTTCGATGGCCAGCTCGCTGGGTGAAACAAACCTCGGTTTGGAAATAAGTGGACCTGAAGATTCGTCGGAGGAGAAATGTGTGGCCTGAGTTTTATGAGAACTAAACTTAGAGAAAACGATTCCAAATGCAAATATTTTTCAGGTATCTTAATTCCCCAAAGCAAGACCAAGTTGTTTATCAAGTGCATTGGTTTTTAAACACATTGGAGCTTATTTGAGGGGATATTTTTCAAGTATAATCCACAAATACTCATATACACATTTTACTTTAGTTCCTTAATTGAAAGCTAATAATTTCAATTAAGGAACTAAAGTAAGTTATTATTTATTTTTTACTTATTTTTTTTTCATATCCGAATTTCACAGTTATTATTGTACATGAAAGGTACATCATTCTTCTATTTACTAATGCTACAATCATTCCATGTACTAGCTCCAACACGTGACTTGTCGAGCCAACCCGTCGAAGAATTCCTGTATAGGTTTCGACACCAAACTTTAATGGCATGTTTTATCTTGTAGTCAAAATGGGAGTAATATTCCTAAAATTGTTTTTTCATCTTTGAGAAAAGGCGCAATGATGCCTCGCTGTTTCAAACTTATCTTGATGCGAGTGGCCAAATTCTTCAGTTTTCAGCCCCTCAGCGACACATAGGAATAAAGAAAACATATGCACTGCATTGAGGATACATATAGCTTTTACGTACAAGAAAAATTTTAAAAATTGGAGTACAAATAAAAACAATATGAATATGAAAGCATAACTTTTAAACCATGCCTTGCATGTGTATAATTCGCATTTATATTTAATCCTTCCTTTTTAATTATTAATAGTTTAATTATTTAACTATCTTACAGTTCAATAATGGTTTGTAGTACACTGTTAGCAAACTTACAAAAGGTAGCTAAATATTTTAAGTCGGGCGGATTGTTGGAGTAGGGATTACATTTACGAGGACCATAAGAAAAATTCAAAAAAAAAATCTTATTTATCAGGTAAGATCTTTCAGCAATATACGGTAGAAAAGATGTTCATTAAAATATAAGATGGGTTTTTGTTTTTGATTAATGTGGTTTCAAAATTGAAAAGCATTAAGAAAAAGAATTTAAAAATCAAATTTTTAGATATATAAGGGACATTTTTTTAATATTTGTGGTCGTAAGTATTTATGTCTTCATACACATTGCTTCCACTAGTCTCGACTTTATATTCAAATATACTTAAAAATAATAATAAATTTTTTTTATTAGGTTGAAGTAAAACTCGCTTAAGCATTTAATTAATTTTTACTTATAATTTAACGCAGTACTTTGATTTCTCTTGAGTAAGATAGCCGAGAAATGACTAAAAATATGGTTTCAATCAGTCTCAGTTTTTAAGCATTCGTGAGGCCTACATGTTTAACTAGATGTTTTAAAATTATTTCTTTTCCATATGGCTACCTCTTTGGCGTGTTTTGGTGTGAACAAACAATTTTGATATAACAGGAAATTGTCTTGACATTATATTTCTTACTTTTCTTTTCAATCTATACAAAATCTTTGCATCATATTAACTACACCTATAAAATAGCTTATCCCATTTTATGTTAAGTTTTTTGGACGAATCAGAATCTTTTTTTCCGTTGCCGAATAAATTTGATAGTAAGCGTAATTGAATATTTTTATTTGGTAAAAATAAAGTTTTTCCAATCCTTGCCTAATGTATCATTTAAGATCTTTATTTTTTACTCATTTATATCAAGTGAAGAATGGGCAAAATTTTAATAATAATAATGAAAAGAACTTCTAGAACTTTTTTGTATTTGAATCTCGTCGAAAAAATTTTTTTTTTTTTTTTTTTTTTTGTAAAAAGCATTTATTTTGCACTCAGAGTTATAAGAAAAAAAAATATAATAATAAATATAAAAAATATAATAGCATAAAATATATAAAGTGAATAATAATAACTTACAATGCAGAACACCAAAATTATCTTTTCATTTAACTGATTAAAAATATTCATTTATTTCTTCACCTTAAAAAATGGCGAAAAATTTTTACGGGTAACTAGATGATTTCATCGATGTAGATGCCGAGCATACCTTGATTTGAGAATGTATTATTTAGTATTAACACAAAGGAATAAGTAATTTAAAAAAAAAGAGGAAAATTAAAAATTCGTAACAGAACTTATTTATGAAAACGGCTGATACAAAGTTAACGATATTATGTGATCTGTTTTTTCCCATATGGTAATTATAGGTCTAATTTTACATTTCAAAACGGAATTTTACAACCAAATTTGAGATACAATATGATGAAAAAATTCTTTTCAGAAAGTACAAATACTCAGGCAAGGAAACCTGATTATAATTACTTGTACCATTAAAATTATTTATTCAATTAGATATGTTCTATGACCAAATATAATGCCGTTCGGCTTTACTAAGAGTAGAAAAAAGTCAATCATGTCCGATAAAAATAGGATATCTTCTCAAAAGTACAGATATTCAAGCTTCAACATTTTTATTTATAATAGTTATTGTCCATTGTATGTGTATTTTGTTCACGATACACATGCATGAAATAATTCTAAGCTATCAACAAGTACTAATAAAGTTCACTTATGAATTGCAAATGGAAATTCAAGGATCGAGGCTTGAAAGTAAATAATATTAATATTACATTTTTTGAATTTAATATGAGAAAGAACCATTAAGTAGTTATTCAGATTGGTAAGATAAAACTATAATATAATTATTTCGTTTCACTTTATATTGAAATATATATGGACGCGGTATTCTAGTGGTCATGGTCACTAAACACGAGGCCAGTGGTTTCCGGCGAATCATGGGTTCGAGCCTTGATGACACTTAAGACCCGCTGTGTAGCGGGGTTGAAGCACATTAAATCTGGTAGAGGTCACCAGTTCTGTTGTGGAAGTTTGAAGGGAGAGATGACATGACTGAGATTCAAGGTCAAAGAGGTCCATCGCTAATAACCCTCTCGTTACTGCTCAGAGCGACATCAAGAAACAATTATATCATTGAATTATATTTAGTTAAAATTATTTTATGTATATTTTGATATTATTAATTACTCAACTCTGATAATTTTATAAATTCATTTAAATTGAATGAAGAATAGGCTTACTTTAATAGAAATGAAGATTTATACTTATTTTCAAAGAACTTTAATTAAATAAATGCCAATGTGAGAATGTACTAAAATTTTCGTTTGATTTAATATATCATCATTTGTATTTAACAAATATATCAACTCTGTAAAGAGAGGTACATTTTTTATGTGAATGATAATTTAAGAATACCATAAAGAACAGTGTCTTTTGAAGAGAATGATAGATTAAGAAAACACTTCAAAATCAAGTAATAAAATACTAAAGTTCATAAGTTATTGATTACAGACTTAGATATTTAGAAAAGGACTATCGCATATGATATATTTAGAATGTTTCTGAGTTCAAAAACGATTTTTGCTCCTTCGATAAACAATATTTAAAATAAGGAACTGAAGTGACATCCATGTATATTTTTAGATAATTCTCAGTGAAGAATAATATTATAATAATTCAATGTCCGACATTACAATTAGTGAAATTCTTCTGATGATTTTGGAACCATCCTTAACATTGAGACCTTTGGACCTATTCATAAAAATCGTACTCATCTCAAAATAGGTGAAAGTCCCTTACATAATCTCACCTGCTGCCCCCTAGAGATGGCCCCAATCGACCTTCGCAAATCTCCTTTAGGCCCCATTTCGAAGGCCGAGTGGTTTTCCTGCACAACTAAATTACAGACAAAGTCTGCAGAGATGTAATAAAAAAGATACTCCAGGCCACCCGTCAAGGGTCCCCATTGTATTTGGGGCACAGGGCCTCTAGGGAAAGTGATTTACAGTCAGAAGATGAAGCTCTTCATCATAATTATAATGATAGAGAATGTGGCAACATCCTGATAAAATTTCGTCTGGAACCATCGCTTGGGGTATGACATCATCACTGAAAGGCTATCGCGTAACACTCAGGAATTTTCTTCGCTGGGAAATTTAGATAAAAATGAACGGTTTGGCAATACTTGCAGGAAGTTAATCACTGGATACGAAGAAATACAGAATCGATTGAGGGAAGGTCTGGAAATTTGATGGGCAGTTGGCAACAGTAATTTATTGATGTCGCTAAGGACAAGATTTATCTTGAGATAATGTGGGACAGGTACCTTTTTGACAGAAGTTTCTTTTAGAGGCTACGATCAATCGGTACGTTGGTAGAAAGTCATAGATTCGCATAATAATTCGAGAAAATGCAACAGCCCTTTCTAATCTGCCAGTGTGTAACTCCTCTAGTATTAATTTATTTACTCGCAAAATCTCTCTGAAATTTAATGTCAGCAAATTATCATAATTTCAGGCAATTGTAATTTTAGATAATTTAAAAGGTATCTTTTCAAAAAAAAGATGCAGAAGGAAAATTTACATATTCTTTCACTTCTATTTAGGAATCAAATCCAAAGCTCCCATGTCTAATTATTCATTTTATGTTTAATACAATTAGAAATTTTATGGAAACGTTATTTTAAGCCATAAAAAAGAATTTAAAAATATATGGAGAAAAATTGTAAAATTTTAATAGCACAAATATTGAGAAAATTTTTCGCAACAATTTTGAATGCGATAAAAACACATTGAAAAGACTATTTGTACAGAATATAGTGAAAATCTAATGAAAATAAAAATTTAATCTATTTTATTTATGTCTCCCTATAAAAGAAAGTTTAAAAATGTCCAATGAATGATCTTGTTCAAATCTGTATTGAATATAAAATCTGTGTTTGATATAATCTTGAGGCGTGTAAATACTATTAGACCTCTCTCGTGTATTTATTCACGGGCTATTTCGAGATTTTTGGATTTTTAGCCCATAGAATTTGAATACTCTGATGCTCTGTACAACACGAAAGTACAGAGGCTTTGTGCAGAATGTGTTTTGGAAAGTGTTTCGCAGCTAAAAGACGACTTTGCGTCATTCTTCCCTGAGAAATAGCGTTCTGCGGAGTGTGAAATGTTGGAAGATACAGCTTGGTTTTCAGACTCTTAATTTTTATCAGATCATAATAAGAACAATTTAAGTGGAAAGAAAAAATACATTTATTGACGATGTATGGGACCCATTTTGATTATTTCAAACTAAACATTAATCTGGCAGCTAGCTAAGAATGACCTGTCTCATTTCCTGAGGTTAAATTTAATACCATCATTAAATGTAAACAAACTTAAGAGTTATGAAGATGGCCTGAGAAAACTGTATTTTGATTTTGAACCTAGATTTCTATGGCATTAAAACAGTATTGAATATCGTTACCATGTTTTTCACCGTAAATTGTGAAACAGTATGGCCTGACTTACAATTTGGACTAATCTCATGCAATAGTTTCTTTATGTACCAAAATTAGAGTTTTATTAATCTTTATTACTCGTAAAATCCATCTTCTCAAACTTAATATCTCATAACCAAAAAATCAGTGCTGTGGTTTCGTCTTGTATATGCAAACAGATGTTTTTTGCCATTAACCTCAGAAAAATTTTCTCTTCATAAAGAAAAATGGAATAACATATGAGCATTTAGTATCATTTCTCAGAATTAGTTCATTGCAGTATGAATGTGAATTTTTGGAACTTTTAAAAATGCACAATTGCAGTTTCATTTTGCACATTAATTTTTGTAAACTCTTTTTTATAGTTTTAGAATAAATTATAGCGACCGTGAAAATTTTTTCTTAACTTTTGAATCGTAAATTTCTTTCTTTATTATAAATGAAAACTCATACCAAAATTTATACTGCTGTTTGTAGAAAATGCAACACCATGAAAGAATCATCAGAATCAAATGAAATTTAATGCAGAAACGACTTGTATTGATACAAATAAATGATGAAATTTTCAAAACAAAAGAAACAAATTAAGCGTCCGAAATCAGTATTTGGTGCAGCCACCATGCGCTGCAATAAGTGCTGCTATACGACGTGGCATGGAGTCAAACAGATGTTGAATATCTGCTTGAGGAAGAGAATTCCATATCGCTTGTATGCGCAACCAAAGTTCGTCTTTGGAAACTGCAGGACGCGGATCACGAGCGAGACGCCGACCAACCATATCCCACACGTGCTCAATAGGCGACATATCCGGTGAATAAGCAGGCCAAGGAAGAAGTTGCATGCGTTGTGCTGAACAGAAGTCTCGAACAGTCCGCGCAACATGTGGGCGTGCATTATCCTGCTGAAAGATAGCTCCAGGGATGCCTTGAAGGAAAGGAACGACTTCGGGCTGTAGCACTTCACGGACGTACCTGTTGCTATTGAGATTACCCTCAATTCGTATCAAATTGGATCGTCCATGATACGAAATCGCACCCCAGACCATAACTCCGGGTGTTCGACCACTATGTCGTTCAATAATACACTCAGGAAGGCAGCGTTGACCGGCATAACGTCTAACACGAACACGGCCATCATGGGTCCACAAATTGAAGCGTGATTCATCTGAAAAGACAACTTGGTGCCAATCAGCTCGCCTGTCTCTGTGCTCAAGAGCCCACTGCCGACGCAGCCGTCGATGATTCGCCGTGAGGGGAATCCTGTATAAAGGCACCCTTGCACGCAATCCACGGCGCAGCAGACGACGACGAATTGACGAAGCCGACAATTGTACACCTGTAGCAGTTGACCAACGTGCTGCCAGCTGCCTGGAGGAAGCTGTGCGATCATTCACCGCCATGCGGAGCAGGTGTCGATCATCGCGCTCTGACGTCACCTTCTGTCGTCCAGTGCCTGTTTTTCGAGTTGTTCGGTGCTCGTCGGTCCACTGCTTCCAAACTCGCATCACTGTGGAACTGTTCCGCTGCATACGAGCTGCTATTGCGCGATAGGAAAATCCTCCTTCTCGAAGGCCGATTATCCTCCCTCGTTCAAACTCCGTAAGTTGCTTGAATTTCTTATTCTTCCGTCGTGGAGGCATACTCAGGTCTCACTAAACGTTTGCCACTAACAAATAATCATAGACTTTTTTCAACGTCCCGCTACAGTACTTTATTTATACGCTTTCAGCATCAATTCAGAGGGCGCTGCGCGCGCCGCGCACGCGCGATGGCTCTGAAACTTTATTAATTTGCATAATATCCTATAATTGACATTTGCTGCGAATTTCATTTGATTCTGATGATTCCTTCATGGTGTTGCATTTTCTACAAACAGCAGTTTATTTAAATTGGTCCATTGGCTTTTTAGAAATTCGACATAATGTGTAAATTCTCTTCATTTTGCTCACAGGTATACATATGCATACACACAAATACTACACATACGCACACACAATCTTATATATATATAGCGAGGTTAGCAAGATTGAATAAAACAGTGATGGGCAAAATTTTATGGAAACGGGCCAAAAAATTAAGAGACCTAAAACTAACACTACGTTTCACAACTACAAAACCTTGCAAGATACATTGTGACTATATAAAAGAATCATACACAATCCTCAAACAAAATGTAAACAAACTAAACTCTTATATCCAAAAATTATCTATCATACCAATAGATAGATTCAAAAAATAACTTTTTCTCAGGAAAAATCTAACGAAATATTGCACCAAAAGTTCAATCGAATATCACTAAAACAATACTAAAGATATAATTATAATACAGGAGCTAGCTAAACAGCAATTTCTACTAGATAAATTCCAATCATCAATGATAACTTTTTACTATGGTAATTTTCCATTATAACTTAATATAGAGCAAAATTATATAACTATAAGAATTGCCAGTTACTAATATTAACTGATATGGGCGTTTTTTTTCCAGCAATGATCTCTTTACCTTTGTAACCAAAACCGCGGATATCGTAAACTCTTAACATGTCCTAAACTGGTAGGCTGCAAGTGTCCTTCCAACCGTTAGTTAATGAAGTGAGGGATACTTAATCTTTGCCTCCAATCTTTTGACCATCCCCTCTGGATCAAAATAGATTCACTGTAGCTTCCTCCTAATGATGAGCTCTTCTCCGGACCTGAGAATTTTGAGGTAATTCTTTCTGTTAACCTTATTGTTTTTCCTTTCTGGGGGTGAAATCCTTCGCCTTGCTTCGGCACTTATCAGTTTATTCCTTTTGAAAAGAATAACCCGCTATTCCTTGAAATTTGACTTCCCTTTCCCCATATGTATTGCATTTGGTATGGAATTATTTTTGAAGAGTCCTTCTAATTTTTTCTATCCTTCTTCTGTTATTTGTAGATCTTGTCTCCTTTATATTCGTTTTTCATGAGATACCAGCAGCTCTTCTTTCCCACCAATTAAAACACGTGTTTCATTTCTTAGTTTTTGTAAGTTGAATTGGTAAATTAAAAATGTCTACTCTTTATTTAATTTGCCTTTTCAATACTGATTCCTTTCTTTGTCCAATAGCAAATTCTTTCCATTCAATATGCTTAAAGATTTGTCATTTACCTTCTGAAGTTTAATTGATTTTAGTTCTTCTAAATACTTCAGTTCTTCTTGATATCGTTGTTGTTCTTTTTTCCTGTCTTTTCATTTTCTTTTTCTATATGTATTTTTATCTGCGCTTTTTCTTTACAATCCGTTAATCTAATCAAATCTGCCTCTTTTCTCTTGTTATCCTTTTCTTTTCTCAATATTCTATGTCGTTGAATCTCCATCAGTTATGTTTTATTGTCTGCCTCTTTTATTTCAATCTCATTTCTTCTTTCTCTTCTTTTAAGGTAAAGGTTTTATTGACTTGATTTAATTTCTCATTTTCTTCTTAATTTTAGCTTCCCTCCTTTTTTGGAATTAAGTTGCCTATCACATATATTGATAATGATTCCTTTTGTTTTTCAATAACGACATTTTGTTCCCTTATAATTTAAGATAACTTCTTATTTTTTTCTTGAATTTTCAGTATTTCTTGATTTCTTTTTTTTTTCGATTCTGAATCAAATTCTTCAAGTTGAGACTGAAATCGTTTCTCGTGATATTTTTACCTTTCTCCTTGAAGCTTTTGTCTTAAATTTTTCAGTTTAAGACTTCTTTCTTTGTTCCTTTTTTCCGATTATTTTTGCTTTTGCTTATCCCTCTTTCTTCCTTCTCAATCATATCCCCAATTATTCCTTCCAGCATTCTTTTCATAAGTTCTTCTTCATAATATTCTTTTTGATTATAATTTTGTTTACTTTTCCAACTTCAGTGTCTGGAGGAACATTCTCACCCAATTCTTGCGTCAGTTCCATCAGATTGTATTTCAGTCCTTTCGAGAGGGACGATATACTTATTTACTTGATTACACTTCCCTCCCATATAACACACATAATTCTAAAATGCATACTTTTTTTTTATTTCTTTCACTTCATTTTGCATGGTTGCATAACCCCGCTTTTAATTTGAGAAAACATTCTCCCTTACTTTTCTTATTAATTAACTTTTAATAAAAATAATTCTTATTGTTATCTTTTTTTTAACTTAACAATTACTTAACTTTAACTTTTGTCTCTAATTCCCAGACAAACAACAGAGCTAGTTGTATAATAATGACAGCTTTGTTATTTACTATTCTGATCGTATTACAATACGATCATTCACTCAGTTTACACGCTGACATTCAGGGTTTGTGTGAGCGACATATTACACTCGCCCCTTACAGGCTCTTTAATAATTTCGGAACTATTTTTAATAAGTCTCATCAAAACTATCTATCGAATCTTGCAAAATTTTACCAGTTTTAATAAGTAAAGTATTAGTACCATTAGTCACAGTTCTAAATTTAATAGGTACTTCATAAAATTAAGGAGTTAAAGAAGGTTTCAGAAAATTGCACAATATTTATTATATAACCTGGTTTTTTTGTGTAAATCTTTAATTCTGTTGGCAATTTCTCTATAATCATTATTAATATTAATAAAAGCATTATTATTAATCATGTGTTTATTTATTGTGTAGAGCGTGTGTACAGTTTATTTTATTATCATTTTAAGAAATAGCTCTTTACAAATAACAGGATAGTTACTAGAGACCTTATCAACATAACAAATAAAGAATTCATCCTGTAGAGTCAATTAGATATTTTACCTTAGTGTTATCTTTAGTCTTAAATTTCAAGTATTTAAATTCCCCATTAAAATAAAACTTATAATCTTTGAAACCTTCCATAGGTAAATTATATTTAATAGCCTTATCAGTTAAGTAATTTTCAATATATTCATTATTTTATCTTTAGTATAATTATTATTATTAGAAGTTTTAATTCTGAGAAACATGTTTTTTCATTCACAATTTCTCTAAAATTTTTATCTCTGTCAATATTTAGACTACCTGTAATCACATGTTAGACAACCCTTTGTATTCCTTACATTTACAAACATACTTACTCTGCCAATCTTTAAAGTTATTATAGTTATACTATATGTAGGTATTACATAACGAGACTGACGCTGGTATCGGTTGCTGGAGTTAGGCGCATGCGCCTAACTCCAGCGACTGATAGATATTCTTTTAAGCCTTCTATTTCAAATGCAGTGCACATCTCGTTTCTGTAAGCAAATCCATAGAGCTGTAGCCTTTGTTCGTATTAAAGCTATTTTTTGTTTCCCCGGAAAAAATGCTAAGTGTAACAATAGAGCAACATATTGTTGTAAAATATCCCATGAAACTTGGAAAAACGATACTGAAACTTATAATTTATTGAAAGAAGTGTATGGCAATGAATGTTCAACGCGTGCACGCGTTTTTGAATGGTTGAAGCGTTTTCAAAAGGGCTGAAAGGACGTTGAAGATGATTCGCACCCGGGTTGTCCTCCCACGTCAAAAATGGATAACAGTGTCGGAAATATCAGTAATCTGGTTTAATCCGACCGTCTGTTAAATATTCGTGCGATTGTTGAGATTGTAAGAATTGATATAGAATTCATGCGGTAAATTTTACATAGCAATTTTAACATGCAATAAGTGAGTGCCCAAATGGTGCCTAAAATTCTCACGTTCGAACAACAAAAGGCTCACAAAAATGTTTGTACTGACACTTTGAATGCCATTGAAATGACCTAAATTTATTGCAAAGGATAACAACGTGTGATGAATCGTGGGTTTTTACTAATGGAATCTCCAATCGATGCCCTGGAAGAGCCCATCTTCACTGAAAGCCAAAAAAAGCTCGAATGAGCAAACCAAAATTCAAAGCAATGATGATGATTGTTTTTTTTTCTCTCGATATTCAAGAGATTGTGTACCTTCATTGGGTTTTGAGGGTCAAACTATTATTTACTGTTGCTACCTTCCTGTTCTTGCTGAACTCTGTTAAAGAATCAGAAACAAAAATCAGACCCAAATTGTGGAAGGTTAAATAATTTTGCATTGTTTTTCAAGAGATTTCTAACCAAGTACAGCATGCCAGTGTTAAACCATTTGCCTTAAGCACCGTATCTTGCACGATGTGACTTATTTCTGTTTCCTAATGTGAAATTTGCATTAAAATGAACAACATTTGAGTCCAATGAAGCTGTGAAAGAGAAAATGTCACGCTTCCTGAAGGAGCTGACAGTAGACTTCCAACACTGTTACGAACAATGGAAGATTCGCATGGAGCGTTGTAGGCGTGAGGAGGGGTGTAAATCGTAGATGATGATAAGTAAATATGTATGAATTCAAAATAAAATATTTTACAGCGTCTGTCTCTCTACTTAATAGACACACTTGGTACATAAAACGTCCTATTATTTTATCAAATTTAAAATCTTTTTTAATGTCAAATTATTAGTATGAATTAAAACTATTTGCTTATTAGGAATATTGTTGAATTTAAATTATCGAAGAATTTATTTATAAACCTAACTATAATATTCTGTTACAAGATTATCATTATTACAGTCATTGATTTTATTTATGTGCAGACATTCTTAATAGTATGTAGACGAGTACTACGTATATTTTATTTGCTTTAATAAAAAAAAATCCCTTTGAATTTTAATTTCTATTTTCTTCTGACCAAAGAGAAAGTATTTAATATTGTTAATATTGAAACCCTCTTTCAGTTTATTACTTAAGATATGTATTTTTCTGAATAGCATCTATATTCATAAAGGTTCTCTTATTATTTATATCCCTATATTTATCTTATTATTAACGTTTATGTAAGCTTGGAGCACACTGTAACAACTTTTCCCACAAAAGTATTCTTTGTTGTCATTTTGTTTAAAAATTAGAATTACATTTCTATTAAAAAGCAAAACGTTTCGAAAATGTGGGTATAAAGTATTGTAAGTCCTAATATATAATAATTTTCAAACCATAATCTTCTTTTATTATTAGATACAAACTTAGTTATAACTAACTCAACCCATTTCCAGATTTATGAGTATAAAATTATTTAATTTCAATTTATCTTAGTATTTTATAACCCTTAATTTATTAGTACCATGCCCATATTGATTAATATGTATACTATAAACATAGTTTGACTACTATATTTATAGTCGCATATTTTGCATATAAGTAAGTATACACAGTTATAAGTTTTGCAAAAAATAAATTTGAAACTAATATAATTTTGTTCAGTATTAATCATTTAATATGTTTTGCACCTCTTATTATTATATGTATTGCAATTAGTTTAACATTTTTAAGATTATAATTGTAATTCTAAATTTTGTCCACTATTATTCGTATTATCACTTAAGTTATTATGTAGACAAATATTATTAAAATCATTCTTACATTTATATAAGCTGTTCCAAAAAAGACGTGTTTTATATCTCCTATAAGCTTATTTATAAATAACTTAACGCATTTATTAAATCATCATTAGCAAACTTAGGATATAAATCATAGTTGAATCTAATTCCATTTCTACCTTTTTCAATAACATCACACAAATTTCCTCTTACAAGCTTCTTACTCAATTCGTCGTTGCAAAATATTACTTCCTTACGTATATTATCTCTCACTTTCTTACACAAATCAGTATTGCAATATATTTTATAACCCATTATTCTATCATTCCTTATTTTTTTTATAAAATCCATCAACCAAAAATCAATAACTAAAAATATAGCACTACTTGAAAATAAAACAGTTACTTAATCAAATAGCTTTGTAAGAAAGTACACCAACACAAACAGATCAAATTGCAAATTTTTGATCATCAAAAAGACGAGAAATCAAAAATTTAATATAACGACTCCAATTTTTTTTTTTAAATTCAAAAGAGTAACAAAAACATCATCAACAAATATCAGATCCTAAAATAATACCTTTAACCTACCAACAATATATTCATAAACAATTAAACAAAATGCGTTAAGAAGCACATCTGGTAAAATATTGATAATCTTATATATATCATAATAATATAATACCAAACATAAGCTAATTAAAAGTAACTTATTTGACAGTCACTAAATTTAAAATTCAAAATAAATCCCATTGATTAAAAACATAATTATAATTTATATACTGAAAATAAGAACTTATTCAGCACAAATTTAAAAAATAAATATGTAATCTGATTCTATAAAACATTCTACAAATTTTCACCCAACAAAAGGCTTACACAGATACAAAAATAAAAAAAAGTAAGAACAATACAAATAAATAAAAGGAAAAAACATACAAAAGGAGAACAAATTTCATGAAACAAAAACACACATTAATTGTAAATCGCTAAAAATAATAAAAAAACAACAATATTGTAAAACATAAGCAACAAAACCAGAAGAAATACTGGAATGTGACAAAAAATTACATATAATAAATAAATATTAAAACAAAAACCAGGAAACAAAAAAAAGAACTAAATAAATAATAAAAAATAATTTAAAAAGAAAAAAGAAATAGACAAAAGAGATACATTTATGACATTTATAGATCTGAAAGTATTAATGCAAGAAATATGTAGGTCATGTCAAAAGACTTAACATACTTCAAAACATACCTTATAGGCTCTTATGCTGTTATTATATTGCATTATGAGTAATTAAACATCAATACCTTAATCAACAAAAGGTTAGAAAGTAATCTTAATAATTAGAAATAAAATAATATGTATCATATATATATATATATATACATGAGTGAGAGACAGAGAGAGAAAGTTAGTGTTAGGTGTTGTATCTATTTAAAGTACTGGGGCAGAAATGGCCTCAATTTTATGAAAGAGCACTAAAAATTGCGCTTTATTTTTCAAAGTAAGCAATAAAACAGTTGACATTAAGACTGAGAGCAATTTCAAAATGAATGGGTAAATATTTTAATTGCTGTGTCTGACCTTAAATATTAGATCGACAAATGTGGTTAAGTTTTTTTCCCGGATCCGAATTGTCTCATTCAAAAATTATTTCTTAGAAACCTGGCTAACTTCAAAAGCAAACGAGCAGAAAATTCTTACTTCTCTAAAATTTGCTGACTAATAACGTTAAGGTACTGCAAAAAGATGCCACCATTCTAAAAAGCAAATCAAGTATTTATAGTACATTTATATATGCTCACACGTCTTTAAATAATATATCAATAAAATAATTATTAAAGTAGTTAAAAATATCGAAGTTCTCTAAAGGACAATATGTTGTAGAAATGTGTCTCTATTCTGCCAACTTAATTCAATAAAGGTGTCACTGTTGTGAATTGAATATTAAATAATATACCTCTTGTGGCATTAATTTATTTAAATATATTTAATAATATATTTAAAAATATTTGCATGCAATTAAATCCATTCCGCAACTTTCGTAATTTTTAATTAAACATGGAACCTATTATGTAAGGAAA
The DNA here is from genome assembly GCA_019974015.1 of Nephila pilipes. Lineage (NCBI taxonomy): Eukaryota > Metazoa > Arthropoda > Arachnida > Araneae > Nephilidae > Nephila > Nephila pilipes. Next base: position 342,725 of record BMAW01037320.1, read on the forward strand.
TCAATTTTTCAATGTTCTATTTATTTATAGATAAGTGTATGCATTTAAGTTAATGGTTTCATTCTTAAGTTGTGATCAATACTTATTAAACCGTGATTGAAAATGATAAATATTCAGAAAAAAAGGTGTTTTATTCTAATAATATTCGGTGATTTCCTGTGAAAAAAAGATATTGTTATTTTTAAGCTGAAAAATGTTACACCCAATGTAAAACGTATCTCTTAATCAAATTTTCAATTTCCTTTTTATTTTTTTAATATGAGGAAAATACGAGAAGAAATTAAAAAGAAACTTATACAAAGGGTAGTGAACAGAAGTAACAAGAGATGGCAATGTGCGATAACCGTAGGAGCCTTTTTGATGAGCGGAGGAAGCAGGAAAAAAAATGTTTGATTAATTATGTATTTAGAGGAGGGCATTTTTTTGTGTTTGTGTGTTGATTTTACGCAGATTAGCTTAATCGAATGCTTGATATTTTTTAATTACAAAAGGAGACAGAATAGCTGTACTTTGTAATAAGTGTTTTTAAAAAGTAATCAATAATTAATCGAGGATTTTTAATTAAGTTCCGCATTTTTCTCTTACACCGTTCATTTTTTCTAAGAATATGCAAGAATAAAAATCTAGGATTCTGAAATAATAAGATATATTGTTATAATTTCATTATGGATTCCTTGCAAGTTCAAATAACTTAACAGTGAAAAAAATAATTTAACTTGCTTCTGGTTTTATATACATACATACATATATATATATATATATATATATATATATATATATACCACACACACATATATGTGTGTGTGAGAGAGTGCGTAGTTGTATACATTAAATTTTATGGCTATTCTGGTATGGGAATCTCGAGTAGAAAATGATTTTTAATACAGTTCGAAGATTATTTAATGTGGCCTTCTTTTCTGAGAAATTAGTATAAGCAGATATATAAACGAAATCATATTAAAGTTACATAAATTATGCAAAAAATATTAAAGCATATTAAAAATTTTGCACAAAACATACAATACCAGAAGCGTAACCATTTGTTACTTTCTAGGTAAATGAGATAAAAAAAATCAAGGCAACTGAAAGCAGTTAACCGATTTGCTGAAAGAACTTATGGTACTTTTTTAAGAAAATATATCTTTAACAAGCAATGCGTTTTTATACTTTTATGATAACATCCTGTAGAGAAAAATAAATCATTCCGTTTTGCTAATGATGATAAATTTTTTAAGATTCTCATTGAGTTTGGTGGTTTAGTTTGGTTTTATTAATGTCGCACAAAAGTAATCCGAGGGCTTTGGCGACGGACCTAGTAACTGTGAACATCGGTGAAGTGACGAGGATAACAGTTGAGCTAGAACCTCCATCTCCTTAACTTCCACACCACGCCAAAAGGAGGAATTGGGACCGCGACCATATTTAAAGTTCATCAGCCTGGCTGCACGGTGGATCTCCAGTGGCATCAAAGCTCGAACCCACGACTCGACAAAAACCTCCGGTTGGTAGTGTTTTGAGATCGGGAATTCAAAATGTAATTAATGAAATTTAGAATTAGTGCATGCTTTTAACATTTTAGTAATTCCTTTAGAAGCTTTCAATAATGGCTTTTCCAACACATTTTGTTAAAAAAAAAAATTTGTAACACATTTTCGATCAGTGTTTTTCAATAACTTGAATTATTTTTTTGGAAAGATTACAATTATAAATAAGACAAGAAACCAATATTAATAGCAAAAGCAAACAGTTATCGCAAATCTTTTTTTTATAAAAAAATTATGTATATATTGGAGTATTTTTATGAATTCTCTTTTAGATAATTACATATATCCTTGAAAAGGAAAATGTACAGTAAATAAATATTAAACGGTGGCTTGTGCATTTTTAATTTTTCACTTAAACCCGATAGAAAGCTATAATAACAATATTTAACATAAAAATGTATAAAAGAACTATCACGTTAAGACTCTTTGAAACCATCATCGTTAAAGGATTTTTTTTTCCGAAACAGTTCCACGAGGGAACTTTCACTGCTCCTTTTTGTTCAAAGACCCAGTTCGTCGACACACCTTACCGTGAATTGTTTGAGGTCTAAAGTACACGAGGGCTTCAAAATTCCAAGTTAGATTCAAGATTTCGTTTCTTTTAAGTAATCTCGTTTGAAGTCTTTCGAGATGTCGGCGCATTTGTCATTCTTTTTTTTTTCTTTCATAACGAAGATACTTGGAATGCCGGAAGCAAACGCTCTACTTTGCTTGTTTTGCAAACTGTCAAAGAAAAGATGCATTAAGCACAAGCAGTGAATGTATTGTTCCTCCCTTTGATGTCAGGAGTAATCAGATGTATATTCAGTGACAGCAGTGACACTACAGACTCGAAGATAACGTCAAATCTGACCACCCCACTTTTGATAATAGAGCTGTATCAATTTTGTAATAACAGTTGTGTATGACATAATAATAAATTGTTTTGGAATTTTAGTATGCATTTCACATTTAGCGAAAAAACGATTTGAATAAGAAGCTTTGAAACATATTTTACAAAATTTTCTTAAAGAGTATTTATGAATGATAAGCCTGATTTTGAACTTTTGAAAAACAAGATCCTTAATTTTTTTTGCCATGTACAATGAATAATTCTACAAGTTTTAATAGAATTCTATAGAAAAATGTAATGTCAATTATATTCAGATAATCTGTATTGTTACATCGATGACTTTTTTTTTTTGGGGGGGGGGGGGACTTAAATCTTTAGTTTAAGTTAAACGTAATTTTCAAAACTTCAACATTCTGAAGCACGTGAAGTGATGAAAGGGATATATGTGGCTGGCAACTCATTCTACATACTAGAAAATCAAAATACATGTACATGAAAAAAGGCAAATTTTTATGTTTAAATTGAAACAACTCGTCATTAGAAGCTTTTGGTTTGATTGATTTATTGTGTACTTAAATTAACTGATTGTGTTCGTAGCTCTGAGAACACGAGGGCTATTGGGGATGGAATTCGTCATTTTGAATATCCGCCAAGTGACGGGACAACACCTGAGGTGATCTCCAAACATCCACACATACTAAAAGGGAGAATGGGGCCTTTACAAATTAAAACCCGCTACACGACGGGTTCTTCGTATAATCTTAGCTGATATACCATACCCTAATTTTCAATTATAATTTAGTTGTGACTCTAAGCTATAAAATAATTCTTTTTTTTTTCATGCGTGAATCTCGAAGTTTCTTCAACAACTACAGATTCAGGATTAACATAAAAGTGAAAACAGAATAGATCGATTATCTTTTGTTTTTAGACTAACCTCTATCTTTCTAAACCTAGACTGTATGCAGATTTTTTAAAACTATACGGAACGTTTGTAATTTTAGCTGTTTGTAGTTTTTTCATAGAACTTTAGATCTCCGATTTTAGCGTTATTTTTACCTTCTTTCACTGCGGAATTCACCAATGATGTAATCATTATAGCATTTTAAAAACTTATAGTCAACATCATGATTTAATAGTTTAATAATATAACATATAAAACACGTCAGTATAAAATAGTAACTCTATTTTTACTAAATAAATGAATAATTCCACTAAATAGGCTTCGATCATCCAAACATTAGGGCAGTTTCTTACTATTTTTGTAAGTATTATTCTAACTATTTCTTTTGTGAAAAAGTAATTTTGGAAAGAAAAAAAAAACATTTTCATGGGGGGGGGGAGGAATGAAACATTCTGAACATTTTAGCTAAGCCACCGAGTTTTCAAGAAATAATTTTGAATTAAACTGAAATTTAATTTGTTCTGTATTTTGTACTATTTCTTTCAGAAAATAATGATTCAGTCACTAAATATTAAAATATAAGGTGAAATCATTATATTTTAATATTTGGTGTAAACTGCCGTTTCTGTTATTAAATATTTAAAAGTATGGAAAAATCTTATATTTCTTATATTTAGTGTGAATATTGTTCTCAGTCATCAAGTAATAAAATATTAGGTGAAATAATGATTGGAAGGAAAGTCATGAAATGTTAATTAAAGTGTTTTTGTTTCATACATTTTTGAATTAGTTTTAATCTTAATCTATACTGTTATAATATTTTTATTTTGATGCTTTCATAGCATTAAAAAAAAGTTTAAAAGTAATTATTTCAGATAATTATTTCATATAATTCTTATATGAGCAAATACTTACAATGATGATAAATTACATCTGCGTGTACATAAAAAATGTATTTGGCCGAGGCCAAATGAGAATGTATATTATGTTACACCGCAAAAAGACAGCTGTTAAAAAAAAAACGGACCTATATTCATTTTTTGAAAAGAAAGGAAAAAATATACCTTGGAATCGCTTTGATAACGTCAATAACTTTCCGGCAGAGATGGTGCTCCGCGAAAGAAAAACAAGCTAAGGAAAGATGGAAAAAAATGTCTTGATTGTATTTTATTTCGTGTTAGGTGTGGCTCATCCCTTATGTTTCTTTTCGTGATGCTACTAGATAAACTTAAAAATAAATTAATAAATAAAAACATTTGGCCGATTTTAAAAATAGGGTTAAGCGGAAATTTAACCTACATGTGACCGGGAAAAGGCAACACTTTACGTAATAAAACTTCTTTATTATATAAAATAATTGATTATTTGTATTGAGTGTGAGTAAATAATCCATTTTTAAGAACTTAAGATTATTCTAAACAGAATTTGTGTTATTTCAATTTTACCTTTTACAGTTTATTGAAACTTGCTAAAAAAATTTTAACGTAAATGATTATTTGAAGAGAAAATGAGTATTATTATTAACCTTTTATCATTGCAATCGAGGCTAAAAATGTTTGTAAAATTTGAATGTATTGAAAATTGTATCATATCCAGAATTACGTTCTGGATATGATACAATTATCCACTCACCTCTCGGTTCCTTTTTATCATCATAATTTGATTCTTTATTTTAAAAAAATCAGTGTGATTTGTATTAACTATAGCAAAGTGAAATATCCGGAGTTTCGCGAAAAGTGAATATGCTTAATAAAATATTTAATTAAACTGAATTCAATTTTATGGAGTAAAAATGTTTTCTGGGTATTAATATAAGCATTTAACTGTCATGAAGATTTAATAATGTTCACAATTTTTGAATAGAATGGAAAGAATAATTGAAGGAATGAGGGAAATGCACAGCAGAAATACTCAGCTATAACAAAATCGTGTGATCTCAAACATGTCTAGAAGAAGCACAAATTTAAAAGCAATAATCTGAAAGTCTCGAGATAAAAATTGTGAATAATTTTACTTTTTAAAAAATTCTCATTTCTTGATTTTTCAATTACATGTAAATTAGGGAAATGAGCGAGATTTGTTTGAAAAGTAACGCATTTATGCCTACATCTGTTTTTACTTAATCTATTTTTGTAATTGTTATGGTATCTGAAAGCTACGTGTATCCTCTATGTAATGTTCTGCTAATTGTTTGACATAGTTCCCACATCTATCCAAGCTCTAGTGCTAGTGATTATTTAGGCAAACCCGGTAGAGAAGAATTACGGTTATTGTTTGTTGACACCTGGCCTTAATGGAAGCTTTCACTTACTCATTGAAAGAAAAGTGATGTCGCTTAAAGAGATAATTCATCTTTCAGAAAAGGTGTAAAGATGCCACGCTGTTTCAAATTCTTCTGAATATGTGTCGCCAAATTCTTTAATTCTGAACACACCAGTAACACCTGGAGGGGGGGAATGAATGCAGTGCATAGAGCACACATGTAACTTTTATGCAAAATAAGAATTGTGAAAATCAGGCTATAAAAAATAAATGTTTAGGTCATGGAGGCATTGCTTTTCGATCAAGCTTTGCATTATATACCAATAACTTAAAAAGTATTTAATATTTTTACTTAAGTCCGAGGATATTTTACAGAGTTATTTACAGTACAGTTCAGTCCCAGGATATTTTACTTCAAGAGATATTTTACAGTGTTGTTATTAGTATTGAAAACACTGGTGAAAGCGGGTGTAAATGCTAACACACACATTATGTGGTACATTAAACAAAGTGTTACGAAGCATTCGTTAAAAAAAACTCTTCAAAATCTAGGACGTTGTTATTAATACTCTTGCATAATATTTTGAAGATTTCATAAAGTGCAGAAACTTTGAAAAATGGCAGTGGAATATTGATCGGTTAAAAAAAACGTATAAATCAATATGTGCTTCCGAAGATGGAAAGTTAGAAACATATCATTAACAACTCGTACAAAGGACAATTGCCGCACATCCTTGAATAATGGTACCTAAACATATCTCCATATCACGATAAAGTTCAAATGTACCCTTCAAAATAAGGAAAAGTTGAGACAAAAATAGAAGGAACCTCTTCGACTAACTTAATTACCGAAACGGTACCGTCACCCTAAATTTACATTTTCTTTCATTTACATATATTCCTATCGATCAGCAGAAGAAAAACTGTTATCAGAGCTTGTTCTTACACTTTCCTCGAGAGATGTCACGACTTTCATTTTTCTTCGTCGCCACTTCTTTCCTTAGTTTCTTAAACTTTTGGTTACTTTTTTCGAAAATAGAGATTTTAAGTTGGTGAAGGTTTTGAACTTCGCAGGCAAATAGTGAAAAAGTTATTAAAACCACTTTTGCTCGAATGTTTTCTACTGATTAACTTGAACCAAATAAATTTTTTAAATAAAAAAAATTCCTACTTGATAATAAAAAAATCTAATTACTTATTAAATAATAATACATAAATAATTTTACATTAAGAACTATAAATCTATTTTAAACAATTTTATCACTTACAGATAATTTTTGCATTGTTACTTAAAGAAAGGTTTTCAGAGACAAAGTTTATTAGTCTGAATACCTTTATATATGCATATACAATTTCTCATATACTATGCATATTAATGGATCGCTATAAATCGTATTTTTTCATTACTTAAAATATGATAATTACGTTTCTAGAATATAATACAGCTAGCTTATTCTTATGAATAAGAGATTTTATGTCAGCTGAAGATTGGAATTTAAACAGATGTCTGTAAAAACAATATTTAAAGGAATAATAAGATTATTTAAAGTTCGGGAGGTCAAAACAGTAAATTTCATTTAATTTTTTGAGTAAAATATTAAATGATAACGATAAAAAGAATAAGTTAGATAAAATAATGATGTGATTATAAAACGCAAGGATAATTTTGAAATAGGAATATTAATAGGAATCTGTCAAACGAAATATTACCGTAAATTATTTTTTAAGATGATCGAATTTTATTATTTAATAATTTATATCAGTATGTTTAATTAGTAATAAATTTACAGTATAATTTATCTGTGTATTAATTAATCTTATTAAAGTTAAGCTGCATTATTTCATTTTACTCCTATTCAATGCACATATTACGACGGAATTATATTCGTACATTCTGTTAATCGTAATTTTCCTATGAAATTAAGCTTACTTAAATTTTATCGGTAACTCCTTATTATTTCAAAAATTCCATGCTGTAGAAAAGTGCATCTAATTTGGAAGTAATTGTAAGAGTTTTTGAAAAAATTATTTTTATAAATCCGTTCCCTCATCCGAAAAGATGAAAAAAAAATCTGGGAACTTTTTTGAAGTTCGTTTCCTTTAAAAGTTAGAATTGCAAAATCTATTATGCTTATAATGCTTTCAGAAAAAAGGTTTCAAAATAAGAGGAGTACAGATATCTATTTTATTATACAAATGTTTAGAATAATATATAATATTTCGTCCCGAATGTTGTGAATAACCCTTTACGCCAGTTTCGCATGGATTCATTAAAATTCTCATTTACATCTGTTTAGGAAGAAAAGAAATAATCAAATACGACTGACGTAAATAAGAAATTGAGAATTTTATCTGCATACAACAGATACCAGGATTATAGGGCATTTAACGACTTAAAGATAAAAACAAAAGGTGACGTAATTTTGCGCAAAATTTTCAGATAATCACTAATGAATCTTATAGCATTGTCAATTCATAGATTTTTAGGCATACAAATATATCAAAGTGTTACTTTTTAGGAAAATTTTGAAAATCATCACATATTTATATATTTTTCTACAAAATTGCATACAATCTTATCGTTTTTCTTGCACGCACACGCACACACACACACACACACACACACACATATATATATATATATATATATATATATATATATATATATATATATATATATATATATATATACATGAAATTAGAAATTAAATTACAGATTTATGAAAATATATCATTATCTGTTATGCTGACAAATTTATTTCCAAGTAACTTAGCAATTATTGCAATAACGATAGTTCAATTATTGATAAATATCTAGATGTGAACAATAGTTATTTATAAAGTATTCTGGTGTCTTAGAAGTTAATAATATTATTACACTTTTTACAAAAAATACAATTACAAATAAATAAAATAACATTTATTCAGAATTTTACTATTCCTAAATTTCACGAAAACCTAATTAAATTTAGAACTGTCAATATTGTTATTAATGCTAACATTACAAATGTAAGAAAATTATTGCCAAAAATTTTTAAAAATAGTTTGAATAAATTTAATAAAATTGTCATATTAAAAATAAATTAGATGTTATTAAGAATATAAAATATAAAATAAAATTTTTGTCATAGTAAAAATAAATTAGATGTTATTAAGAATATAAAAGACAAAATTTTATTTGCTATACACAGCTATGATTTTGAAGACCTCTAAATTTCGATTGAGATAGATGATCCGGATAAGGAGGTATTAATTATCTATAAGAATAGTTAAAATTACGATTTTTTTTTTTAAATTTTATGATACACTTAATTTCTTAAAAAAATTATAGTAATTAGTAAAAAAAATTATATTAAATATAACGATGGAACTTTTTTACGAAAACTAAGGATATTTCACAAGGAGGATCTGACAGTAATAAGAGGGTGAAAATATTTATTAATTATATTGATAGATTACTATATATAGATATATTGTTGAACTCCTTGCTTTCAATTACAATAAGCCTTCTGAAGATAAACCTAACTTATCTTTTTTTTTCCAACATTTTTAATTCTAATTCATACTGATAATGACAAACATAGAGTTAAACAGAAAGTTAAAACGTACATTTGAAAATTAAAAATTATAAAATTATTAGTAATGTTTATTATAAAAGCGACAGTTTTGAATTTAATATTAATAAGGTATGTTACGGAAGCAAAAAAAATCTGTTTTTACTTCTATTTTTTATAAAAAACATTGCATTAAATTATGTTTTTAAAAATAATAAATTTCGTAAATTGATCTAAAAATGTTAAAAAAAAGTTTTTCACACGTTTTTCATTAATACAAACTATCATAATAATTTCATAAATAAACATTTAAAAATGATTAAAATAAATTAAAAATTAATAATGCTTGTATTTTTTGTGTATTATATATATACATATACATGTGTTTGCTTATATACACGAATTATAAAAGTAAAATAATTTTTACTTTTATTATTTTGTTGATGAAATGTTTTCTCTCATTTGTAAATATATTTTTTTTAAAATATTTAATGATAGATGACAATTATTTGCAATAACGAATTCTCTCATTTGCTTTATGAAATCTTATTATTACATGTAAGTTTAGATATAAGTGAAATATTATTACTTCTGAACAATATTATTGTTAATGAATAATATTTTGTTTCTGAAAAACAAAAATAAAAATAAAAAACAAGAACCTTCTTTTGTTGGAGCAAAAAATTTAATTCGGTGTATTATGATTAAATTTAAACTTCTCATATTAAATTTCAAGGAATAGTAGTTAGCAATTCTGCTGTTTTTCCCAGTTTTTCCTTTTAAAAGAATAAATAAAGTTGTAATGACTAAATTGAGAAAAACTTCAATTTTAGTTACATTCATATTATTCTCTCCTTCATTTCACAATATTAAAACTTTTGAGAACTACAAACTACCTTAATAAATAAGCAACATGATACGTATAAATATATTAAGACATTACCCTTGTGTATGAATTTTTATGAACACAACTAAAAAAAACATAGGGTTATATGGTGTATGTTAGGTTATATGTGTATCACACACACATACATCTTTCTTTTGTTGTCTCCCGTCTGTCACTATTTACAAGCTGCTGTAATTTCATTTGGCGGTTTCAATTTCGAAAAATATGTAAATGATAGCCAAAAATAAGCATTACCAGCTAAGAATAAGTATTTAAGAAGAAAAAAAATATTCCGAGGTCTCTGTGTTGCAGTTAGTTTTATTTAGGACATAGAGCTGAATTTCGACTATACTATCTCAGAGAGAGAATCGTATATACCTTAATTACTCAATTCTACTTGAATAAATAATTTTTATTGCGAAAAATGTAACATTTTGTTTCATACTATAACAAAGAAAATTAAATATATTTTTTTACAATAAGACAAAAATCTGCGTATTTTTAAAAAACCCTCAAAACTCTAAGAACATTTTCTAATTAACGATTATACGAGTTATATCTATAGCAATTTATATTAGTATAGGAGTATTTCTTCTACCTGACAATGTGTTCGAAAATTAGACAATTCATTTACAACAACCAAGGAAAACCTTAAATCATTTTTTTTTAAAAAAAATTTTTAATGATGAGTCATACTTTGAATCGAAGTTTTTAATCTTTTTAAAATTTTTCATACAGAAATGAAGTTGAATATAACAAAACTTACATAAACATTTAGGGTCATTCTGGGAGAAAAAATACTATTTAACGACTTTTGGTTCAGCACAATCTTGTTTGAAATATTTTATTTTCGAGAAGATAAGTTTTAAAACACTTTTACAGCGCAAAAAGCGTTAAAAAATATTTTTTAATGATTAGAACAACATACAAAATTAAGAAATGCATTATTTGCAAAAAAGATGTCCCTTTTATTCTCTTCTTTATTCATACATTTGTTAAAAGCCATATATTTTCTATTTTCAACAGTCTTATAAGCATAAAGAACTTACTTTAAAAAAAAAAGGAAAGAAAAAAGAAACCTGACCCAGATTCTTCGTGAATCCGATCCCAAGCTCATGTCTGAGAATGACGAACTTCTCAAGAGGTTTTCACCTTTGAACCGTTGGTAGTATACCTGCAAAATAATTAAATTTAGGTAATTGTGAACTTCAAAAAGTTCAAAAAACTTTTTATTCCGACTCAATGAAATACAAAAAAAGATATTGCTCATAAGAGAATTGTGACTATTTAGTTAATGCGGAAAAAATTTCGTAATTGATATTTAAAAAAAGAATCTTTCCTACATTTTTTTTCTAAAACCCGATTTCTAATTTATCTTTCCATGGTATAAATTTTGAATAATTATGTAAATATTCTTCCATTGGGACTTTTTTATTTGAAATTTTTTGAAGAGACGTACGTTCTTGCGATAGAGGATTGTTTTCTCTTAAGATCTGGACAAAATAATATTTTATGAAAAGTATCTTTTCCTTAAGGGTATTAGGTCATGAAAGGGTAAATAAAATACAGAAATTTGAGACTCTTTCTTTTGTTGACATTTATGTTTTAAAATTATTCATAGAGCCTAGGAGGGTTTTTTTGTGTGTGTCTAATAAAGACATTTCAATCATTGTATTGAATTATAAAAGTATTTTTTAGTCAAAAAGTTTTTTTTTCTTTTGATTTGAATATGTACATGATTAGATGTATTTGAATTTAGATATCATTTTTAAAAATAATAATTCACAAATGTACAAAATATTTTCTTCCTCATATATAAAACATTACGAAAAATACAGTGAATCAATTTTCTTAATGATAGTACTATGTATTTCCTTTGACAAAATTATAGAACTTTGTAATTTTGGAAATTTTAATTTTTTTTCTCTTTTCATATAAAAATTTATTTCTTAAAACTTATATATTACTTACAGAAAAATTATTTTAAATTCACTATGTGTGCATAAGTACCGTTTATAAAAGCATGAAAAAACTTAGAACCATATCGTTAGTAGTTTTCTTTAAAACTGTACCTAAATATACTTTACAAATCATGTCCATATTCAGCTCAGTGGAAAAAATCCTTTTGACAAAAAAATTACTTTATAGTTTTATAGAATGATTAAAGTATTATAATTAGACACAAAAATTCTAAGCTCTGTTAAGAATATGAAAAGATATATGTATTCCAAAAATAAGTGCTCTTAGATACGACATTCCACAGTTCCACGTATGTCCTGGTACTCTTAATATAGAATAATGCGATTTACTTTGAAAAAAATATTTTCACTTCTGGAAGGATAAAAAATTTAGCATAAGGATAGTAAAAACTCTTTTAGATTTAAGAAATTGTGAAAAATGACCGTACAGAATCAAAGTCACTTGCAATCGAGTAGATCCGAATAATTTCGTCATGTAGCAATGAATTAATTCAAACATATTTTATTTAAAAAAAAATTGACTGCATAAAGGAGCCCGAGCTTACATATTAAGAGATTTTTGTCATTGCATCCGCCTCCAGGAAAGATTCCAAACTTTATTTAATATCTTGTGCAAAAAGTAAATTTCTAATATATGGTTTCATTTTTTCTTGCATGTTTTATAAGAAATTTGTTGAATAATAATTTAGTTTTTTGATTAATTCGGTTTCGATAAATAAAATTGCTAAGGAAATAAATCGTTCTTGACCTTTGCAAGATATCAAGTAAATTTGTGGCGAATTACTTCTTCTACTCGTCTTCAGTGCCATAACTCAGTCAAATGCAACTAACTCTAAGAGTCAATAACATGCGCAAGGATACACCAGTCAAATCTCACACAACTATTTATTTATCAATTTTGTAATATAACGTCTAAGGAATATTTGCTCTCCCTGATAACCCTTGGATTAATTCACTTTTTCGATTATTATTAAACTAATACTCTCTTACCAAAACCTCTCCTGTTGAGGCTGTCTTGATTTCTCAAATCCTCTGCGGCTACTATCGCCCATAACGACTCTTGATGTCATCTATCGTTTGTAAGGTATACACTCAGCACTAGTCCCACTCGTCCTCTATCCTCTAAATTTCCTTTTTCTTATATACCGTCCTATCTAACTCATCTCACTTTATTTCTACCTGCCTCTAATTAGCATAATCACGTTTCATTTCGGTTGGAGAGAAATTGATATTTCTTCCTATCAATCTCAATTAAAGTCCCCAAGATTAGTGAAGAGAAAATTGCGAATAGCCCAACGTCACAAATTTTTTTATTAATTCCGATCAAGAAATAGATTTTTCGGCAGATGTGATGATAAAGTTAAAATAATTTTTAGTAACAAAATTTTGATACAATTGAAATAGATTATTTTTAAATGACTATTGGGATGTTTATAATATTGTGATCTTTGAAGGCAAGATTAGACGGCAAATTTGAACTTTATTAAATAATTCGATAATAATTTCAATTCGTGTCGTTTTCCAAGGTCTCATTTTACATTTGTATTAAGACCAGAAAGAAGAAAATGAAGGAAAAGTGAGCCATCACAAGAATCACAAGGCTTTGTGCACCACTTGAAACTCCCTCTTGCCGGCCTTGATGAGTGGTACAATAAAATATGACGTTTTTTATATGTCATTGAAGTCAAAATGCAATAGAAATGTTGGAACACTTTACTGATTAAGAATTGGTTTCAATTACATTCTTTAACATGTGCATCGTATAAATGCGGAGATTGCCTCAAATGGGAAACAAACCCAGCAATATTTTGCAATACGTCTTATAAATTCTGAAAGGAGCTCAATTATGGACAGACGAATGATGAAGTACGAGGGTTGATTGGAAAGCAATGCCTCTGTGGCACTTAGTGTTTTTTATTTTTAACTTGACACTTACAATTCTCGTTACACTTGCGTCCTCTTGGTAAATATTATCCACTTTTAGTCGTAGTCTGCATCCATTTCCATGCACTTGCACCAATGTGTGACTAGTTGAACAAATCCGTCGGAGACGAAATCATGTGACCCTTACCTACACCAAATTGTAATAACAGCTTTCACCTCGTCATCGGAAAGAAAATGATGTTATTGAAAGTGCTTTATCAAGAGGTAAAAGTTTCTAAGCCTGATGAAGTGCCCTCGCTGCTATAACTTCATCTCCACGTGGGTCGTTCTCTTCTGCGGTTCTCAGAACATCAACGACCAATGACTGATTGATTGGTTGCATTAACGTCGCAATAGAAGCAATACGAGGGCTATTGGCGTCTGACCTCGTAATTTTGAACCTCGGGCAAGTGATGAGGAAGATTCCTAAACTGGCACCTTCCTCTCCAAATTCCACTTCACTCCAACAAGACTTTGAACCTCGACAGATTTAGCATGCATCAGCTCCAGCAACTCGGCGGATCTTTTGTGGCATAAGGCTCGAACCCGCGACTCGACGAAAACCGACTGCCGCGATTCCGTGACCATGCCCGCATTTCGACCACAAACGATCAATGACAGCCAGTGAAAAAAGGAAAATAAACGTGTTACAAGAAGGATACATGTAGCTTTCAGGTGCAATAAAAAGTGTGAAAATCGGGTGGTAAGTTAGAAGTTTGTCGCTTTGGAGGCATTAGTTTTCAATCAAGCTTTGTGTAATTTATATATCACGCTGTTTCTAAAGTCACTAAAAAAATCTTTGTGTGATGATCTAAATTACGAATAAGTAAGTGATGAAATATATATAAAGATTGCATTGCCTAATCGAATGATTTATGAAATGCTCCGCGTCACCCATTCCTACAATACTTGTCCATGAAACATGTGCGGTTGATAAAAAGCAATTAGGGTGTTTTTTGTGATGAAAGATTTACGTTAACATAATTTTTAACGAGATCATTCATTTCCTAGACACTTACAAATCTTTTCAAGCGTTGAAAATGCCAGAATGGAGCAGAAGGAGGTTTGTATATATGTGTAGACATCCACTCATTATGTGATCATAGTGTTAAGTGAAAAAAAAGCAATAAATAAATAAACAATATTTTACTGTTGAAAAAAATATTATGCTACATGACGAGATAAAATATAGAAAAAATCGAAGCTTATTTTTAATGCAGAATCATAATTAATTCTTAAAAAT
The DNA here is from genome assembly GCA_019974015.1 of Nephila pilipes. Classification (NCBI taxonomy): domain Eukaryota; kingdom Metazoa; phylum Arthropoda; class Arachnida; order Araneae; family Nephilidae; genus Nephila; species Nephila pilipes. The sequence goes on from BMAW01037320.1 coordinate 357,852, forward strand.
TGATTTAAATAAATTTTTCAAATAACCGTTAACTAATTTAGGTCCAAGTTTGTTTCAATTTTGTCCTCAATCTTAAATATTTAATTAAATAATAGTATTTATAAATTGCATTTCCGGCTGCATATTTCTGCTGTACACAAAGATTCGCTCAATACGTTTTAAAATCTGAAGTCGCAGCCGTATGACACGGTCGACGTCCGAGTTGGTAACCCAACCTACATATCCGCAGCACGCTATGTAGAGTGAGGTTGTTGTTGTTGTTGTTTTTGTAATAAATATAATCTAATAAAAATGAAAACTCATGACCTCACATCTACTTTAAGCGGTTAATTCCAGAACACACCAATTACGACGTCAAGTCAACTTTTTACGTTGCTTGAAACATAAAGGGCAAGTGAAAATTATTTTCGGTCCTGCCCAGTGTAGGTAATTTCAATTTAGAAGGTGTCCATGCGATAGTTTTTCTCCCTTTAAAGTTAATTAACATTTGGACATTGAATCAGTGGGTTCAGATATGGGTATTTGTAAATACGTTTTATTTTAATTTAGGCAATTAAGTTTCACAACAAGAGGTGAAGTAATAAATGTTTTTAATTGAAACAAAAGTTAGCGTATAATGCGGAAAAAAGGACAGATGTTTTCAGAGTGATTTTTGATTTTATTTGTGTTTTAAAATTCTTACTGTTATTACTTATTTTTCATTTTTCGAACTTATTATTGTAACTTTATAAATAAATACTGAGATATTATAGATTAAAAAAAATATAACATTTTGTAACTTCTAAGATTAATAATAATTCTAAAAAATAGAGATACCAATATATATGTATATATATATGGCATTAACATTAATGATCTAAATAAAGGAGCTTTAACGTTAATAAAGATCGACAATTGTTTTTATAATGTTACTAGGCGAAGCGCTGGGATCGCTTTCGCTTCGAGAATGGCGTTTAAAAAATGGCTTGATCTGGTATGCGGTTCATTCCAAAGCATCAATAGCCTTAACAAGATAGTTATCCAACCCAACATGTCGATAGGCTGTCATCGAAGTGGCATTAAACCCCTAACATTGTATCCGACTACAAGCTACGCAGAGTGAAATGTGAAGCAAATCCACGTGCCATTATCCAGTTATACCCATTTTATCGGCGGCCCCAACCTTCCACCTGTGTTCGCGGAACAATCGCCGCCTTTGACCCGCATCTAACCACGAAAACCATGAAACGCATGGTCCGTGATCATGTAAATCTGTCCGTGGTGAGCGACAAAAATAACGCTCTGCAACAGAAGGGAAAGTTACTTTTCCTTGACTCGATCAGAGATAGGGTCATTCTTACCGCCACTTTGTATGCTGACCTCTGGGTGATCTCTCGCGGGCTCGAAAGAGGGGTTGAGTATAAAATGCAGTTTTGTAATCATTCCGGAAAAATGTCTTTCTACAAAGTAAGAAAATTTAGAGCACAAAATAAATTCACCATTTTTTGCATAAAAACACTTGTTTTATCACATTATATATTTAATATAGAGAAATTTGACAATTAGTACAGTCATTTTTTTTTTTTTGAAATTTACCCTTAATTTTATCTAATATTAATGCAATCGCCTTTTTTATGCAGAAGTTAGGAGTACATACATATAGTCGGCTCCTTTTACAATTTTATTTTCCTTTTACGAAATGAAATTTATTTATTTCCAGTATTTAACTGAATTTATCTGAGACATTTTAAATTATTCATATTCATTAATTTTCATTTTCGGTATCCCAGTGCTTATATATTTCCAACTTAAAAGCAACATCTCAAAATTTGGAATTGTGCATAAAATATCATTTAAATGTGGATTTATATTCCTATGTATTGTATGGTTTTAAAAGAGATTCCTGAAGAACTTTTATTAAAAACGTCAGTGGTCTTTCCTCAATAAGTTTCATTTTACCACAAATTCAGATCAATGAATAGTTTTTCTAAATGATAAATAATATAGATGATCAATACATGTAGTAGTTGAATAATTTTTAATTAAATATTTTATTTCTCCATCAATCCAAGCATTTTTTTATTCACCAATTTAATGTGGATAGCATTAGATATATTCCTTTCACAGTATTCTTTATGAAGATAATTTGTAATGTATTTTAAAAATTAAAATTTTCCAAACTTTTTTTTAAAAAAAAAAAATCTTGATTTCAATAATTCACAAATTCTCGCAGGACTTTAAGAAATTCTTTGAGTAATTTTTTTTTACTTTAAATTTGAATTAGAAAGAAGAAATTTCAGCAAAATAGTATTCCCTTTTCTTTAACAAAACAAATATGTGTGTTCAGTTAATGCAATGTAACATTTTAGAATTCACAAAAAATGTCAGCCTATTTATTGCTTAGTTGATATGAACGCAATGAAAATAAATTTCAAACTATTTATAATATAACGAGGAACAAAATATCTCGAAAACTAACTTTAACTAACAAAATGGCAGCAGAACAATAGTTCGCAGTTACTTATATATAGACGAAGATATCATAGATAATGCTATTTTTAACTTCTCGTAATTCTATGATGTGTCATCACGAAACAACTAATACTAACTTGAATTTTTTTTTTAAAAAAAATATATTTAAAATGTATTTTCTTTCACTGTGAAATCATATTAACAAGAAAAATGATTAAATCGTTTTCCGGACGATTAAAATCTATCGGATATTCCAACGAATAAGTTTATAAATTCAATTATTTAAAAGTCGATATAAATTACATTGTTCTCTACCATTTTCATTAAACCATTTTGAATACATTTTCATCGAACGGGGTCGAAAGCACGCACACATACACATATAGCACGTGTTATTTAATATATTGTAATATCGTTTTTTTTTCTAAATGTTCTCTACAATTTACTTCGTTACTACCAAGAATCTTTTTATTTAATCATATTATATGTAATTTTGTTGGCATCCTGTTAATATATAAATTAAAATAATATATATATATCTAATGATGCATGCAAAATATTTCATATTGCTTCAAAAGAAATTCTATATTTTGTTGTTCTAAAAGCTTCTTAAACTTTCTACTGCACTCTACATATATATGTGAATTATTTTGGCATGTTCCTTGAATGCAAAAATACCGAGACCCACACAAACTTTGTGGGCTTGTGTGACGGGTTAATAAAACTCCTTTATTTTTAATGCATAAGCATTCCGTAATTATTCGTATGATCGTCACACTAAAAATTTTATTTAGTGTCATTGAAAATTTAATGAATTATTTTATTTAAAAAATTATTTTTATATAACTCAAACGTAAGGTTACAACAAATATTTATGTTTCTCGAAAAACGTACAAAATCGGAAGAAACAGATGACATAAGAAAATAAATATACACTCATTGCCTAAATATTTGCGCACCAAGAAAAAGTTGTCAGAATAAAAAGAAATTTTACGTAAGTAAGTACAACGTTGATGTAAGTAAGGGATTACAAAATCAAAGCAAAATTATCTTTATTGTTGGAAAAACTACAAATGAACGGAAGTATTAGTATCCTGTTGGACCTCATCTAGCATGAATGCATGTTGTGATACGATAGAGCATTGAAGCATACAAGTCCTGTATGATGTCCTGCGACATCTTGTTCCCCAGTTGCTATAAACACGCCTTTAATTCGACCAAACTCGTAGGATGTCCAACTTACCATCCTAAATGATACCAGCTATGCTTGATCGGTGATAAATCTGGGGATCGAGCAGGCCAGAAAAGGGCGGAAATGTGAAACTCTCAGTCCTGTGAAACCCTGGCTGTGTTGGGGCAAGCATTGACATGTTAAAAAACGGCTCCTGGGACCCCTGCTATGAGTGGCAACACATGTGGCTGAAGAATGTCACGAAAGTACCTCTAGGTTCTCATAATGCCGTGGATCAACATTAAGGGTGACCGTGTGTCGCATGCGATGGCATCCCATACCATCACATCAGTTGTGGCAGCGGTGAGCTACTGCGCAGTGAAGGCGAGATTGAGATGTTCACCACGGCCTCCACACACGTATATAATTGTCATCACTGTCCAAATTGAATCTGGATTTGTTGCTAAAGAGACCAGATTCCATTCGGTTCCAATCCCTCAGAGAGCTACACCACTCAAAACGGAGGCGGTGAGTGGTTGTCTCTGACAGTACACGTAATGAGCACCACGATAGCAATTGTCTTTCAGAAAGGCACCTTGCGATGGTACGGACGTACACAGAGACCTGTAGGAAGGTGCTGCTTATGTATAGGTGGTGGACAATGAGACAGTTGGAGCTATGCGTGCGTGTCGTGTATTGTGATGATCTGTCGTTGGTGTCCTGAGCCTGTTCGCCGTATGATAGACCTTTCTCTTGTCCACTGGTCCCAACACTTCCTCACAGTCAAGTCAGAACGGCTTTGGTGGCGAGCTACTCTCCGAGTGGAATACCCGGTTTCCAACATCCCTATGATTCTTCCCCTCTAGAACTCTGACAGCTGCTCCTATTATCCCCGATAGCGGCGTAATGACATCTCTAGCTAAAAAGGCTACATATTATATACACGCAAAGAAGCTCTGCTTACCAGTTTTATTATCCAAGGAGAACGAATTTCAAGCCCATCTGGTGGCATTACGCAATGCGTAATCACTCTGCATTTCTAATCGTTTATATATCAACTTAACACGTACCTTCGTGCTTAGTTTCGTAACAATCCCACTCTTACTTTTAGCTAGGCAAATTTTTATGGTAAGGAGCGTATGTCCTGTTTTTATGAAATATACATTTTTGTGCAATGTAAAGGATACTTTTAAAAATAATGAGATTATATCAAAAACTGTACTTAAAATTAATTACATTAAGTAAAGTTTTTTAAAAAATTAGATAAATTAACTTACGATTGAAGTTTTGAATAAGTATTCAGTCGATATGATTTATTCTTTAGTAAGAATGTGTGTGGGAAAAACTTTTTTTCTTTTACTTATATTTATCTTCGTTTCATATAATGAGATAGAGTGTGGAAGGTGAAAGGCTCAATAATGTTACAGCAAGTTTTATTTGAAGTTTTAAGATCAGATTTTGTGCTGTACAGTCGCCTTTTCTTGTAAACATATGGAGCTCGAATGTTCCAAATGTTGGATTTAGGTAGGTACTCCGATCAAGGAATTTGTTGAGCTCGAAAAATGCTTATATGCACTGTCTTAGTAAAATGTCTTATCGCCGGGTGTAATCAGAAGCGTAACTGACAACAAACTATCTATCAGTGAGGCATGATACAATACTGAATTAGTCTTGCTGTGGATACAAGCAGTTTCAGTTGCGTCACTGGCTGAAAATGCGGCAGATATTCTTCCCAATTCGCGTTTTGAAGAAAAGGGGTGTTCTTAACGCAGACTATGTCAGTCAAACGTAAATCCATCTGTTCATCTAAATTAAATCATGTCCATCATGTCTCTTATTTTTTCTTCGGAAAACATCATATGTTTCCTATGGGTGCCAGCTTTAAATGCTTCCGGGAAAAATTTAGCGTGATTGCCGCTTAGAAAGGGAAACTTCACCTTTGAATACTAAACTAAGATTTCCATGTAGTTTTTTTTTTTTTTTTACTCTTCGGCTGGAAATTGTGTCTCATCACTAATTTGAGAGGTAGATATTTACTTTACAATCGAGTCTCTGGATGTGCGTCTCTTACCTTGAAGAAATCATTTTTTTCTTTCCTATTCCTCTTTTTTGTGTGCGATAGCTACTAGGATTAGTGAGAAAGAGGTTAACTACAGCCTCAGCACCTCCAATTTTTCGCGTACTCTTAGAAGCACTATAACCACTACCCATAAAAGCTAATAAGTATCTTGTCTTGTTCAGTAGCTGATCAGTGTAATCCTTTCGGCATTATTTTATAACATTCTAGAATAAAACGATTTTGTATCCACAAAACATATATTTACTTATAGAATTGGTGAGTAAGGCTTTCTCAGTGCATTTATTATTTCAGATAATGTAATTCGCAGACAACTTTATATTTCTTTCCAAGCTACCCTCCATCGAATTTTGAAAATTTTCCATAGTAAAAAACACCAGGTTGTTTTACAAATATATTTCAATTTATTACACAATACCGTTAGTTTAGGTCGTAAAAGTTTTACAGAAATTGAACTCGCAGTAGTTTTCCATAATTGGCGATTTTCTGCTCGACGTTATTCCTTGTCAGGATTTTACACATTTCATTGGCAAAGCATGTTCTGTTTTAATGTTTAGATCTCAATTTTAACGAAGAGATGGAAGCAGTTATCAAGTTTCCCAAGAGAAGCTAAATTTATATTTTGATTTATAAAAAGAATAATAAGGAGGATTTGGGAGATTTTATTAAAAGAGAAAAAATAGACTTCGAGAGAAAATATATATTTCCTTATTAACACTGCTTTTGTGAAGACCTTAGAAAAATTGGTTAAATTAGTATTTCATATTCAAGAAAGAAGTAACTATGAGTATGTGAAAACAATAATACACGTGTAATAATTTAAAAGTACTCAACGTTAATACGAATGACAATATTTCCTTGGTGTATCGTTTTGGGAGAGCAGAGTTATTATTGTTATTTAGTTCCTTGATTAAGGTTGAGAGAGGGCGGTGATATTCACTTTCAGTTGATCCTACCAGACTCATGGACAGAGTAACTTGAAAATCAAACTGGATCCCAGGTTCTTGGTCATGAAATAGCAGATTCATCACTTAAATTATTGACTATGTTGATTTGAAACTAAAATTTGATTTGAATATGGCAGGCCACGATGTACACTAGCTTAACCCTTTCAGGGGCGGTGATATATTTTTATAACACATATTTAGCACCTTAAAAATCTCTTTAAAATACCTTTTTCCCAATACTTTTACCCTCAAATGGTTGCTTATAGTGTTATTTACTAAAATTAGATGGCACAACCATGCAGAATGATTATAAAAATTATTGCTTTGAATCTAATGTAAGTTCCTAACATGTGGTTGTTTTATCCCTTAGAGAAATGTTTCTGAAATGAATTGAAAAATTTAATTTCATCGGCTAACCAATCTACATGTTTGAAACTTCATGTAAATATTGCTAATTATTCAAAACAAAATTTATGAAGTGTTCGTTTCATACTTCAAACTAAATAATATAAAATTTATACCACCTCTCACTCAGAGGGTTAGAGAGCAATAGATGGCAGCATTAAAATTTTCGAATCAGACAGATTTTCGAGGGTTCATTTTATTATGGTGAAATGCAGCGTTCGTAAATATGTTATAAAGTGGCGGTGAGGCAAAAATCAGACTTATTCTCCGAAGGAAAGAAATTTAGAACAGGAAAAAAAAAATCCATGCAAAGCTTTACAAAGAACAGATTTAGCCACCTATGGCACACTTTTTTATAATTATTATTAAATTACTCAGTTAAATAAAAGTATTAAAAGTAAACAATAAAAGATAGAGAAGTGGACAATAGTAAATTTTTCCGATATTAAAATTAAAGGAAACGATAAATTATTAAATCGAATATATACCAGCTACATGCAATTAAAATTAAAGCAAGCGAAAAATTATTAAACTGAATATTTTTAAGATAAATGTCATTAAAAATGTAGCAAACGGTAAAAAATTGAAAAATGATCTACTATGCCAAAACGCTTCGCCTAAAACAATAACCCCTTTGGTGGCTAAGAAAAAATTATCAATGTTGTGCGTGCCAACGAAAAAACAACAAAAATTCAGGGGGAAAAAGAATTTCTCAAAACCAAAACTATTGCAAAAAAAAAAAAAAAATCTTACAAAGCGAAGACGGAGGGAGAGTCTTCGGAGGCATCTAAGATAGAAATGGCTGGAGACAGCCGATTAGGGACTTGTTGTTGATAGACATGAAATTTACAAATGATAGTTGTTATAGCATAGTGTTAGCTTGAGACAAAAATAAACGATAAGTTGCTAACAATTGAGGGACGACAGTAGGGGTTCATTGCATCTAGCGATGGACGTCATCAAAGAATCTCAGTTAAACTAAGATGTAAATGATTGAAGAAAGGTATTACAAAAGATACAATACAGCAAAAAGTTACCCGCTTTGTAAGAAGAACAGAACCCTTATCGTTAGGCACCATATGGGAATCTTGAAAGAAAGAATGATTCCTTCTAAACTAAAAAGATCTTGGAATACCATTTTAGAGGTGATTAACATGAAGACGTCTTTAGCCCCAAAGTGTTAAATATCATCAAAAAAATTATTTTCATGAAATGCCGATTAATCTTTCTTTTAATATAAATAAAAGATTTATTTCTCTGAAGACCAATATATCCAGACAAAAATAAAATAATCCACCAGTAACTAAATACACTTTCTGCATTTGTAATTAACAAGTTCTTTATTACTTATATATTATCATTTTTAAGCTTCTTATAAAACAAGTTCTTATAAATAATGTTGTATGTGTTGCACATGGGTTGATTGAATGACTACAGTAACTAGACATGATACAATTTTTTTAAAAAAAATAATATGGTACATATTCCTGTGATATACATTTTTTTCGATATTTATGCGTAAAGTCTTATGTTATAAATAACACTTAATTGTATCGATGAAATACTAAAGTAGTACATAAGTTAGACGAAATGTGTGCACATTTAAATTATGCAATATTGAAATTATATTTCATTCATCAATAAAATCATCTTTCAATTCAACTTTCAGTATGAGTTTTAAAAAAAATAATTTTCTAAATGACTCTAGTATTTTCGAATTAATATAAACTTTCTCTTGTATGCGAGTCACCAACAACCACTGAATTGCTGTAACGCGACGCTTAAATTCCAGCCAATTTAACTAGGGATGTTCTTCTTACACGAGACGAATCTACATTACGTTTGAAGTGATCTTGTACAGAGCATGAAGAATACCACCTCTATATTTCGTGGAATCCGTTATTTCTAGAGGTTTATAAATATTTCTTTAGTTATTTTTGATTTTCTGTGTTTATTAAGAAGGAATGCATAAGAAATATTATTAACCTCTCCGACTTCTGAATGCGATTTTGAAAATTAAAATTATAATGTATGTCAGATTCGAAACACGTTTCTTTCAGCATAAGTATATGGCCGCGGTATCCTAAGTGGTGATGTCCACAAACTTGGAGCCGGCTTTGTTTTCGTCGAGTCAAGGGTTCTTGTCATGATACCATTAAAATCCGCGGTATAGTGGGGTTCAGTCACATTAAATCTTCTCGGGGGTCCAAGTTATCCCACTGATGGGGTGTGCAGGTTTGGAGAAGGAGATAGCAGCTCAGGTGTCACCTCGTCACTTGACCGAACCTCAAATTTATAAAGACCGTCCCTAATAGCCTTCGTGTTGCTTCTCAATGCGAAGTTAATAAACAATCACATCACATCCATTATATATAATCCAGATGTTTTCTTAATCTTATATAAATTGTGATAAATATATAAATATATATGAAATATTAAAAAATACATAAATAGATAAGATTAACAACCATTAATTGCTTATTTCTAACGGTAAAAAAACCGAATGAGACACCGACTCTCTCTCTCTCATGCGTTTTATGTTCGTACTAGATTATTATTAGGGTGTTTTAGAGATGAACAGTATATATATATATTTTTATTTTATCTTATATTTTTTCTTCTGAAAGAATGTAATATTTGACATCATTAATAAAAAACAAGTATGTTCCACCTTTATTCGTACTCAATATATCGATTCCGACATAGGAAAATAATTATATCTTGTTACTAAAGTTATAAAATCGATTTTAATACGAGTATAAGAGTATTAGATATGATAAGTTATTGTGTAAATTTCATGTTAAGTATCGAAAAATTATACACTGTAGAATAAAAGTAATCTAATCTGTTGTTTTTACAGAGGTGATCGTACAAGTGCGATAATTTGAATTAAATGCAATATATTCAACATGAGATGAATAATTTTACTTTCGTTGGGATTCGTGAATTATTGAAGCAAGTATAATTTCATTCATCTAAATTTAATCATAATTTATATACAGAGAGAACGCGCTAAAAGTTAGTATAATGGTTGTTAAAAATTAATTGGAAATGAACAAATAATGATATAAAATTATGGATTTCACGAAACGCATTGCCAGGTATAAGATTTATTTACAAGAATAAACGCGATTTTGATCAAAAAGTTATAAATAGGAAGCTCTAACAGAATCTGATCTGTCAGAATTATACATACATCCTTGCAGTAATTTATTATAAGCAGGTGCTACGGCACATCAAAACGTTAAACATTTTATCACATTGTTGCTCTCCAACTCAGTTAGAGGATTAACGGAAACTTTCAGCTGATCGAGGTTTTACAATGTTGGAAGCAGCAATGTTGCATTTTATGAGTTTTGGATTTAGATTAAAATGGCTCAGGAGTTATATCAAGAAGAGAATGATATATTTCGATGAGAATTTTAAAAATAAGAATACAAATATAATTGAGCAAAATTAAATGTCAAGAAAGTTACTTTTTTCAATTTGACACTTTCCCCGATCTTTAAAAAAGAAATAAATATGACACAGTGTAATTTTTAAGCGCAAAAGGTTTCCTCAAACAATAGCTTTGGTGGTGAATTTTTAACTCTTCTCATCTAATTGAATTTTCCGCTACCCCTATGACCCTCAAAGTAATCTCAATCAAGGATGAAGAGGATAGCTCTACAAAGAAGTAATAACAGTTCTTTAATGAAAATAACTACTCTTTCTTGTCTTTTTTCTTTGTCTACACTGATTGTACCATAGGTTTGGACGACATGACAACAGCTTATTTCAACATTCGAAACGTTGAAAATTGAGAAATAGCATTTAACACTTACGTGAGCACCCTAGAATACACATGACGCGCGCTTTTAAAAAAAAGTTGCAACGCTTTTAAGGAATAAAATGTTTTCGGGGGGGGGGGATGAAGGGGAGTGCGTCATTGCATTTTTAAAGTATCTTTAAATGAAGGTCATTAGATGATTCTGGGAAGGAAATAAAGAAATTCTTTGAACTATTATTAATTCAGAGAATAAGAAATAGCTTTTTCACTTCGATACAGTAGCAATCGAGACTTTCTTTGTTGGAAAATCAATTCATACTAATAGTTATTTTTCCAAAGTTTATTTACAGAAAATTAATTTATGTAAGGATTCAAGCCCTACATGTAAGAATATTTAGGAAAACAACCTTTTAACAATGTAAAGATTTTTATTCAAATTTTAGCCATCAAATCTATTAAGAAATTCGATAAAGAATTATTATTAATTCAAATTAATATTGTTACTAAGCATCAGAACTCTAATAATTTAGCAACCGATTCGCGGTTTTATGAATAAGAAACTTATCCACCTTAGAGAAGAGCATTTTAAAAACTGGCTCGTCAATAGGCACTAGTTCTTCCAAGCCGGTACAAAGCGATTCCTACACCATCAATAATTCACAACCTTATCAATGTTGGAGACAAGTTTTACAAAAGAGAAATACAGATTTGAACTCACAGTTAGAGAGGCATAAAAATCTATATATTAAAAAAAATTAACAATTCTTCGTAGTGTATGGGGATCCAATTATTAAAATTGACCGGTTGAATTATTCAATATATATCAATGAAGTAGCTAGGTGAATTTTTTGTAGCCTAATAAAGAAGCAAATATATGTTTATTGAACAAATATCTGTTTGATTTTGATTATAAATTAATACCCTTAACGAAAAAAGAACTATTATGTATTTTTGACACATTTTAACAAATTTAGCATTAGATATGTTTGAATTTTTAGAAAAAAATTAAGATAAAAAAGATATTTTTGTCTTTCATTTACTGTTCAAAGAGAGTGTTGTAAAGATTAGTTTCACTCTTTCGTTTCAAACAACTTTATTATCATTCTCGATGACTTTAATTATTTAAAAAATATGATGAAAGTACTAGATTAGCATTAAAATTTCGTAAAATGTATATTACGTAGTATTATTTCAATCTAAAAATATGTTAATTAATATTTAGTTATAAATATAAAATACTTCGGAATGAAATAAAATTAATTTAAAATTTTAATAATTTCGGTTCCATTCGAAATTACTATCTAGAAGTTTAACTCGATATTGCTAAGCCACGTACAATGCGTAAAAGAAAAATAATTATTTTCAAAAATAATCTAAAAATTAGAATACCTTACTGCCGGGATTGAGAAGTTAAATATCCAGAACTAGACAAGAATACCGAAATGAACTAAATCATAACAAATACAGAAAACAATGAACAGGAACAAAGAAAAAATTATAACATACATTCTAGGAAAAAGAAAGAACTTGTAATTAAATTTGCAAACTGATCCATACAACAAGTCTTTAGAAACATTTTCTTTCAATCTCATATATATATATATATATATATATATATATATATATATATATATTATCATCTTCCACATACACCCCTCCTTTATACTTACAATGCTCCATGCGAATGTTCCATTGTTCGGAACAATGTTGGAAGTCTTCATCTGTCAACTCCATCAGGACGTGTGCCGTTTCTCTTTCACAGCTTCAGCGACTCAAATCTTGTTCCTTTTATAGAAGATTTCTCTTGAAACAGATGGAAGTCGCATGGTTCAAGATCCGGCGAATAATATGAGTGGTCTAACACTGGGATGCTGATCTTGGCTGGAAACCTCTTGATAGACGATGTGGAATCAAACGGCGCATTGTCTTGTTGAAAAAATTTGCCTTGCGGATTCTTTGTAAATTCCTGCAGTCTCAGAAATCCCACGAATACTTAACCGACGGTCAGATCGAATGAGATTTTCTACGTTTTCGATATTGTTATCCGTGTTTGATGCGGAAAGGCGACCCGGACGTGAATCATCTTCAACGTCTTCTCGGCCATCTTGAAAACGCTTAAACTGGTAAGAAACATATGCACGCGATAAACATTCATTGTCATACATTTCCTTTAAAAATTATAAGTTTCAGTAGCGATTTTTCTAAGTTTCATGACAAATTTCCCAACTATTCGTTGCTCACTTATCATTTTTCAGGCGAAACAAAAAAAAAATAACTCTAACGCAAACGAAGGCTAAGGGTATTCGGATTTGTTTACAGAAGCGAGAGGCACTACATTCAAAAGAGAAGTCTGTACTCTAAACAGTGTCAGTCACTGGCGTTTACCTTGGATTAAGAATTACATTTAATTTCAATAAACCTTGGATGAAGCGTTGCAATTACTTTTTCTGCATTCTAACATCCTAACTGAAGCTGGGAAGAAAGAGATTTAAGGTAACTGAGACGAATTCGGCATGGAAAAACGAGCTTATTTTATGCCAAGTTTCAATAATCTCATTATTTTTAAAATAAAAAGTAAAGAAATTCTTTTTTAACATTGAGATGTCTATATATTTATGTGTGATTCCCCTGAATAGAAAATCATATTTATAACTATACATAAATAATTATGTACGAGCAATAATAATCAAAAAATAAATTTAATTAGTATGTCACGTACTTAACTTTAAATGCATTTTGCATAAAGCCCACTATATTCATAACTTTAAAAACTTGGAGAGTACTTATAATTAAAATATTCTGTACACGCAATATGTAATTATAATTTAAAAATAAGAACTTAATAAAATGTTAAAAATCTTAAATTTCATTATTCAAAATTCCCCGTATACAAATATTGCTCAATACTCAAGTTTCTTGGTGTTTATTAGGAAAAAAATACATTCAATGAATAGCAAAAAAAAAAAAATCATTTTATAATGTCGAAAATATCAACACTATGTATAAAGTGGAATTTAAGAAATTGTTCCAGAATCCTAGAAAACCCAATTTTTGAAAAACGCAGAGTTATTTTTCTCAATGGTATTGCACGTTTGTTTATCGTTTTAAAAAATTTCTAGTGTTCTATTTATCATATTCCCAATTATAATTATTTTTAGATTTCTGAAGAATAGTATCATTAATGGAAATGTAATTATAACTTTGGAACATCAAAAACTCCTGTGTCAGCATTCGTCAAAGGATGAAGTAATATATTCAAGCAGGCATGTCTTCAATTTTTTTTTATGTAAAATAAAATTCAAACCACTTTGGTATATCAAGTTAAATTTTATTTCCTTGATATTATCTCTTACGTTGAAAACTGGATTACAATTTGCTTACAAAATTTTTACTTCATTTCGGTTTGATTTTTATAATACAACTTTAAATAGAAGCTAACTAAATTTAACGCGCAATTGTTAAAAAGGTTATTTCATATTAAAAAACCGTTAGCGATAATTTTCTGATAATATCACTTGTACTTCTGGTGCATTAGACATTTTTAAATATAAAATCATATTATTTGTTACATATCAAATATCTGTATTAAGTCCGGAGAAAGGAACAATATACAAACAAAAACAATCAGTTTCTAAATACTTGAAAAACACACAATTGCGTGTTAAACGTAAATAATCGAGCTATTTCTTAGCTAATGAAATAAGGCTATGTATGTTAGAAAGAAAATGTTTCAAAAAGATATATTTCAACTCGCTGTAAAAGTATTAGTTTGTTTACAAAATTTAATATTTTGTTCAGAATTTTCATAAAATTTTGCACTTAAGCTTCAAATTATTTTGTTCATTTAAAAAATATGACTCATTTGTAATATTTAAGTAGAAGATAAAAATGTTTTCTTACGTATTTAAATGAAATCTCTTTCTTTAAATCTTGTAACAATCTTTAGCCATGGAACTTATTTATAATAATTACTTTGACAAAAAATAAAAAACATCCCTAGAAATGTATCTCTGTAAATGAATACTTACATGTTCGATATAGTACCAAAATTTTTGAACATGCTTTAGTGAATTATGTTCTGCAAAAAAGTAAATTTTTGCTCTTCATTTAATTAGTTTACTTGTTCAGTAAAAAATTAAATATTCATAATTATAATGTACATATTAAAATTATTTAACTAGATAATACCACTAAATATAAACAAATCGAGTGTAGAAGAAAACAACCAGTTTTACGTTTGGAGCATCTGGTTTACTGAAAACAACCCTAACTTGAATAAACCTCAGGTTCTTGTTAAGAAGTGAAATTAATGTAATTAAAAATGATATTTGAGTTTTTTTCATAATTTTATAGATTCCAACCAAGAATGAGTTGTTAAGTCTTTGGCGAAAAAGAACAAATAGTTGGAAAAAAAGGGTGGATAATTAGAACAAGTAACAACTTAAAAACATTTTTAATCAATAAAATGATTGCCAATAAGATTAATCTTTTTTTTCAAGCATGTTCTCAGATGTCAATCATTTCTGAAATAAAAATAGTATTTTTTTTTGTCCTGGTGATATTTCATAGAGTCGATTGCAGTATACATAGCAAAATACTTTATCATAGATTTCATTAACCCCAAGCATGCAATTGGACTTGATGCATGTGCGTTTCATTTCTTCATTTATTCTTCAAATTAGAGTTCAAGATTAAGGAAAGAAAAAAAAATTAAGCAACTAAAAATTGCTAATCGCCGATGTATATTTTTAAAAAAATCATCTGTACTTCCGGAGTACAAACGGACAAAATCAGAATTGCGGAGCATTGACCTCTAGTTCTTCGAAGTTCAAAATCACGGAACATGCTTTGAATGAAACCGCGAGGGTCTGATCATGTAAGGGAAAGAACTGTACTCATTACTAATAAATGACGTGATCCTTCGTAATCGAATTTCTTTGCAAAAACTTGGGTTAATGAAATAAGAAAAATTCATATCAAAAAACGAGTCATGAAATTTATAACGGTTAATAAATGTAATCTTCCATCATAATTGTTAGCCATTTACAGCCTATTTTTAGATAATGAAGAAAAGGGATTTGTGTAAAATGTAATAAACGAAATTCATTAAAAGACTTAAGGGTTTGTAACCACAAAAGTTGCTGTACATGAACAGGAAATAGGTATTAAGAAAACAAACATGCATATTTCGTATTAAGGGTTCGTTAATTTTTCAAACAGGAAACCTAAATAAAAAGTGGGAAATTGAAACTAAATGCATTTTGTCTAACGGAAGACACTATATAATTAATGTTTGCATTTCATTTTGACTTTCAAGCAAAGATTCTCCTTTGTCCAAAGACAAGCTTAGGTCATCAAACTATGATAGAATGGGTCAGAATCAACCTGACTTCATAGAAAAGTATTATTTTTTGATATTTCAGGCAAGTAATTAATATTAAATGAAATCTATGAAACAAAATTCTGAGTGTCATATTTCGTAAGCCAAATAGCTTGCTCCATATCGCAGTTTTTTTTTTTTTTTTTTAAATCGCATTTGTAAAATGACTGCTTTAAGACATAGTAATTCTTCGGTAAAAATAAAATCTGATTAATAATAAATTTTAATTGCAATAATAGATTTTGAAGCTAGTTTAAACTTTTTCTTTCGATAAAATTAAATATAAATATATGTAGGCCAACACAAGCGAATGAAAAATATTCTAATTTTTAAAGAGATAAATTATTCTAAAAGGTTAGGTAGGTGATAGATTTAAGTGATTTCGTTTCGTTCTAATTTTTTAAATAACATTAATTAAATAGTAACATAACAAAATATAACAATTACATTTAAAAAAAATCCCGTTTAAATTAGCAAATTGCAGAGAGGGTTGATTTCTTAAAAAAATTAATTTTAAAGCAAACGTAGGAGTCAAAAGAACTAAGCGTAAATACGATTGAAATTTAGTGTTAACTGTAAGTTCTGGAATTGCTAATCATTAAGAAATAAAATTTGTTCTGGATATTATGTTTGAAGATAAATACATGCATTGATGGTTCAGTAAGTTCCAGTTTTTGATGGCACGTGATGTTAAGACAGTTGGCGTTTCCACTGTGTGCAGCCAACTGTTAAACGGTGCCAAAACAAATTGGACCCTGATTCATAAGTTAATTTATATTGTGCCGGATTGAGTTCTCGTCACTAAAGAAACGTGGATGCATTTTTATGTATTAGATACCAAGAAACAATCAAAACAATGAGTCCCTTCTGGAAAATTTGTTCCAAAGATAACCGAAAAAGTAATGGCAAAAGGTTTTGGGTAGGCTTCTTAGGGGGAACAAAAAACGTTCAATCAATTACCCCATGTCCCATCTCTATTTTCGACCCTCCTTCTTGTCAGCCACCTTTTACCTTTTTTCAACTTCACTTCTAGACCACAGTTTAATCTTGTTTGGCGCAGCATAGCCATATCTGGCTCTTGCGCCAATAAATTTTACATTCATTCACTCATTACCCCATGTCCCATTCCCAAAGCTAGTACTTTTTGTGAGCCGATTTTGTAAGCTTTTTAATAACTCCACTCCTGGTCCTAGTCGAGTCGTGAGTTCGAGTCCTGATGCCGTTTCTGCCATGTAGAGGAGTTGCGGCACGTTAAATCTGGCAGGTGTTCTAAGTCAGTACTGATGGGTTTACCACTCTATAGAAAGAGGTGCCTGCTCAGATGTCGTTGCGGCACTTTAAATTTGGTCGAGGTTCTAAATCAATACTGATGGGTTTACAAATCTATTTAGAAAGGTGCTTACTCAGATGTCGTCTCATTACTTGACCGTGGCTCAAACTTATAAGATGCGTCACTAATACCCTTCATGTTGCTTCTCAGTGCGACGTTAGTAATTAATCACTTCAGATCCGTTATAAACGAGCCAGATATTTTTTAATCTTATACAAATTGTGGTAAATATATAACTTACATTGTAAAACATAGATAAGATTAACAAACATTTAATAGCTTATTTCTTACGTTATAAAACCAAATGTGACTCCGTCTCTCTCATACGTTTTATATTAATATTAAATTATTATTAGAGTGTTTTAGAAATGGGAAGCAATTTTGTTTTCTGTTTACGATTATCTTATATGTTTTACTCAGAAAGAATGTAATATTTGACGTCATTAAAAAAAGTATGTTTCATATATTTATATATCATATATATATGCATTCAGTATGTCGATTCTGAAATGGGAAAATAATTATATCTCGTTATTAAAGTTACAAAATCGATTTTAATAGAGGCGTATTAAATATGATAAGTTACTGCGTAATTTTTATATTAAAGATCGAAGTCTTATACATTATAGAATAAAAGTAGTCTGGTCGGGTTTTTTACATAGATGATCGTAAAACTTCGATATTTTGAATTAAATGCAGTATATTCAACATCAAATTAAAAATTTTACTTTCGTAGAGATTTGTGAAACACAAAAAAAATTATAATTGATATTGATATCAATACTGGATTTTTATCGATACTGATCGCCATCGATATCAGCTACGTTTTATTGAAACTGTCATTTTTTTTTGAATTTATTGAATTTTTTAAATTCTGATACATCTACAAAAATGTTGAAACAATTAGTTATTTTTTTCCTAAAGTATCAACAACTTAAATCTTTTTAGCATTTTAAATTTGAAAAGTTCATGGACTTTCCGAAAATGTGTGCGGAGTAAAAAACAAAATTTTAAGTACCTGTTTGAAAAAAATGACGTTGAAATATATTAATTTTTCTCAAAAACTCTTTTTCTCCAAAATATATTATGTATGAGCAGCAGCGCGGGATATTGCTTTTTTTTTAGGTGAAACTGAATTTAAAATAATATAACGGGTAATCTCATGTATTGAGAAAGGATTTATTCTCGAAACCCAATTTGCCTAAAAAGTTCAAAATTTTGCATTCTTATACATGTATATACCTTAAATGCACTAAAAAAATAAAAGACAAATTTAAAATTTTATATAAGATTAAACATGACATTAAAGAAACGAGAAAAAAAATCTGTAATTCACAAAATTCGTAGTCAAAGCGAACGCAATTTATTTATTTTATTATGGCATTCATGATCAAATCCTAAAATGGAATTATAATATGTAATAACAGGAAGTAATGATCCACCTATAGAATGAAACCACCGTTTTGAAAGCAAAACATACATCATAATCTTGAACATCTAAATGGAAAAATTATTCCGGGCATTTACTCTTTAAACGTAACAATTATGCTGTCAGTGAAAGTTCAGATACATCACAAACCCTAGATGAAATGATTTAATTCTAAAAGAAGATCTACTTAAAAAAGCATCGCCTGGTTCAAGATATCAACAATCCATCAGATCGCGATAGAACTAATTTTCGAACAAAATAGACGATGCTCATTGTTCCCCCCTTTTCTCGCCATTTTTTTCTGACAATGGCGCCCCCGCATTTAAAACTGGAGGGTGGGGGGAGGAATGAATTGTTGTTCTAAAATAGGAATCGTCTGCGTCGTCTTTTGGAGTTGAGTTGAGTAATAGCCGCTGGTCTGCTCTTTTAGAAGATGTTCCGTAAAGCGACAGTGCCCTAGTTGAGGTGAAAGGCAGGTATAAAAGCGAGTCGGAAGCTTTTCACGGGGTCACTTTTTAAAAAGCGAAAGCAGACGATTTTGAGAAGAGAAAAGAAGGATGCTTCGAAGTTGAGGAGGGAAAACTTTTACTTTTCGCTGATTTCCGATTCGTCTTCGTGGATTACCTTTGAGAAGAAAGCGTCAGTAACAAAAAGTAAGCTCCCCCCCCCCTCAATTTCTTAAGAAATTATGGTTACAAATATTAAATTATTTGTTTTATTAATAAATTTGAAAATATCTTTTGTTATTGATTGAAGCTATAAAATTTATTTTTTAACATTATATATTTTAATTAATTATTCTACTGATTTTAAAGTAAAACCGAAATGCGATTGTGACTTGCAAAAAGTTCAAAGAAACAGTTCTTCTTTAAAGAACAAGAAAGTGAATACAAAGAAAGTGAAATTTAAAGCAAGTATCCATGCATAAAAGAAATTTATCAGAATGTGGTAAAAAAAAATATGAAAATTCCACAATGAGCCTAAAAAGAACGTAAAATTAAAAGTCTTTACAGATGTGGAAGAATGAATAAATGTTATGTTAAGGATTTTTATTCCATAAAAAATTTGCTGAGATTTGACGATAATGGCTTTTTTTCGCTGTTTTTAATTTATCTATTTCTATATACTTCATTTATCCACTGTAAAGATTAAGTAATTTGAAAATCATTACAATATACTAATTTCAAACAGTAATTATATATAATTATGTTTTTTGATAATTAATAATATTTCCTAGCTATCAAGAAACACTTAAAATGCCTTAGCAAATGTTTTACTATCATTTCTTTGATTTCGGTTAATTTTCTTATTCGATTAATTTTTTCCTTTGCTTCTTGAATTAAGTTTCATTTACCATTTTGTCAATTTTCATTTTCCAGTAAATGATATGTATTTTACAAAGAAGAACCTAAAAACTGGTGCACTTTTATTAATTTCATAAATATTTCTGGCAACAATAATTTTAGAAGTTTTGAGCGTTACTAAAGCATTTCTATACATATAATATGCAATAAACGAGATTTTTAGAGGATATTAAAAAAGAGGATAAAATTCAGAAGTTTTTCATTCTTTTTTCAATGATAGGTATTTTTGACTGTTTTTATAAAAAGATAAATTCTTATTATTTAATTTGTATTTTTAATAAAAAGAAAAACTCTTTTTATTAAAATGTTTTCGAGTTTTGAAATCCTTTTCTTAGTTTGACATCTTTTTATTTATTTTAAATAAATTTATTGAAAAAAAAAGTTATTTTACGTTTTATTATTACTATTTAATTTGTCATTTTTTATTCGAATTGTGAATTATCGAATATATTTATTCGTGTAGAATGTGAATGTTATTTGTTTATCTATGCTCGAGGAAATATTTTCAAATGTTTTCGATTAAGAACACTTTTATGCAGAAAGCAATTATTATATATTGCATTGCTTAAATTTTTAGTGTATTTTTATTTGAAGGAAATGAATTATATGGTTTCAAATATTCTTAGATTTCTGATCTTTCCTTACTTTGAATTTTCAAAAAAATAATATTAAAAAAAAACCGAAAAAAATTATAGAAAACTGCGGATGAAAATATGAAAATATTTCCCTGCTTAAATATACGATTTATTATTGCATTATTTATATATCTTTATTTTTATGATTAATTTTTTGTTAGGAATCTGAACGTAAAATTGACATTTAAGAATTTTTTGGTAAAAACATAGATTTGAAGCAAGAAGTACATAAAAAAAAGCGTTAATGTATGCTTTGGTCAATCATTAATATCGTTGAACAACCAGTTATAGTTTTTTTTCACTAAGGGATGATAGTTTAATTTATTAAAACACAAGAACTAAATAGTTGCGGATAACTTTCCGTTTAATTGCTAACTAGTGAAACACTGAAATAATTTTAAAAAATGGTGAATTGTAAGTAAAGAGCACGACCAAAGGGGTGATATCAATTAAAATAAGAATGATTTTAATTTATCATAAATAACTTAATTTGGAATGTTAATTATAAATTTGATGTTAAGGATCTTTTCTGATAGCTCCATTAATTATTTTTCTCTCGATATATAAATTAATTTATTACCTGGATGTTTGATAAATTATACAAAAAATTGTGAACCAATACAGTTTTCTTAAGCACTTATACAACTTTCTGTATTCAGAAGAACAAAGATGAAAAATTAAGCTCATTGTGAAGTAAAAACTATAATTTAGAACACTTTCTACCAGGACTGCTAATAATTAAAAAAAAATTAATGGGAAAAATTCAACATGCATAATAAGACACACACACAGCTGTTGCATAATTTAAAATCATGTTACTTTACAGGTCAAGTATACAAATAATCCATCTTCGTTAAAAACAGATTTTTCTTTCTTTTGTTTTGTGTTTTTGCATACATTTCTAGATAAAATTAATTGGTTTCATCCATATTTAGACCTCAGCTAAAGTATGGGTCTTTTCAAAATGTCCGTTTCTTTGCTGACATTAGGTAAGTAGTATTTAAATTATCATTTTGTTTTTTTAATGTCTATTTTTATCATATTCAGCTTGTAACATTTAAAACATGTTTTGAAAATAAAAATTGGGTGGATTTATTTTCGCGAAGTAATTGAGATATAGAGCATGTTAAACTTGTTTGAACAATTTGGAAAATTTATGAAATCACTTAGTTGTTTTCTTCAAAAAAGCATTGTTAATGATATTTGTGTTAAAAATTAGAATTTACTTCTGAGATCAACGCACTCTCATTACACTAAAAAAAAAATGTTTGCTTTGATTTGTTAATTAATGTTAAATAGTTTTTAGCACGCTCGTTTGGTTTAGCACGCATTGTTTTGGTTTTTTGATTAAAAATCACTAATTTCATTTTAACATAATACATAAATATTTGTTAATTTAATCAAACAATTTTTGTCTTATTTGCTTAGTTTATAGCTGATTCTAAAAAGTTTTTTTTTCGCGTGTCAATAAAATTTCGTTCCACAGCTGAAATTCGTAGCTTATCTTTCATTTGGTTAAATTATTTCATTCCAATCACCCTTCTAATCATCAAAAGAATATCACATATTCAATTCGCTTTAGGAAGTTATACGAAAATATTCTTATAAGAAAATGCATCATGATGCCGAGGGTTCGATTGTTAACGTCACTCTAGGAAGCGGCACGAGGCTATTGGACATAGACCTCGTCATTTTGATTCACGGTCAAGTGACGAAGACGACATTGAACTGGCATCCCGCTCTCTAAACTTTCATTCTGCCAAATTGAGGATTTTGAGCTTCAACAAATTTAACGCACATCAGCCCTTCTACACGACGAAAATCTCCGTGTAGCCAGGGCTCATGCACGTTAAATCTGTCCTGGCCCAAAGTTCTCCCTCTGCGTGGTGTGAAAGGCGTGAGAGGGAGGTTCCAACTCAAGTTTCGTCCTCGTCACCTGACAAAGGTTGAAAATTACGAGGGCCGTCACCAATAGCCCTCGTCTTGCTTCTCATTGCGACGTTAATGAGCGATAACAATCCACATGACGAGCCTTTTAATGAAATCGGGACACAAGCTCACGAGTGAAAAAACGCTGATCAAGAGTTTGTTACCATGAGCACTCTGCTACCTCAGCTGTTGAATCAGTACTGATGGCACGCGTATTAATTCCTATATTTAGAAACTTATCACAAATTTATTTCAAAAGAAAATCAAATGAAAAATTATTTTACGTCGATATCAGTAACGGTGAATTAACAAATTAAAAGAACGAGAAAATTAAATTATAATAACATCTGAAACAGTCTGATAACGGTTCAAAAAGTGCCGAGAGCCAGGAATGGGATTTTTCTGAAAAAACCATAAGGCTTTTTGCATCGCAAAAAATCACCGCCATATCTTTTCGGCTAATGAGACCGTCTTCTTCCCCTTCGAACCGAGTGGTCGTGATCGACATTGAGTCGTGAGTTTAAGTCATGATGACCCATCGTGTAGCTGTACTGATTCACATTAAATCTGTCTTCGTAACTCTAGTTTACGTAATGTGGAAGCTTGGACTGGCTCTTGTCCCTTGTCATTGGTTCAAAATAACGAGATCCGTCACACATAGCCCTCGTGTTGCTTCTAAGTGCTACGTTAATATAAAAATCAACAATCAAAATCCTTCAGAGCAGTTTCAGCGGAAGCAAATTATTGTTTTCACAGTTGCTAAGTTTATGGTGTATAATGATGAATTCTGGTCTCATTGACGGTGACAACTCGATTCAAAATGGCAACTACTAGGCAATGTACATTATTTCAAGATCCAATAGCCTTGGGTTATTCTTTCTTGGTATCAGTGTTGCATAATGATGAATAAAAAAAAACAAATTAAAAAAAATCCAAAATGTCGCTAAAATGAGAAAAACTCAGACGAATGAGAAGTTGGGTAGGAGAATGATTGTTCAATCACAGTCGCTTCCTTCAAGAGAAGGGGGAGGGAGGTTGGAAGCTGCTGCTGCGTATCTGTACCTACCAGAGAGCTGCGAAAAGTTTTGCTGGGAGCTGATGGTAGGGCTGCTATTGTGATCAATTGCATTGTGAAAGGAGGCAGAGAGATCGCTGATGCGTGCTGTAATGGGTTGAATTTTGAGTTCTTTATGAAATAGTATCCGTTTAATGACGAGAGGAGCGTTTGCAATGAAGCGTAGAATTTTATTCTGTTCAATTTGAAGAAGAGAGAGATTGGGTTTAGCAGAAACACCCCAAATTTGACATGCATATGTTATGATCGGATGGAGATAGTACTTGTAAATGAGCAATTTATTTTTTTAATGAAATTTTGGATCTTTTCCCCGGCAATCTTTAGATTTTATGAAATTTAATTTGAAATTAACTCGTCGAATGAACATTTGAATTAACAGCAAATATCTGTCTAATTAAAACTAACCCTTAAATCAGTGACAAATTTGTTTTGACTCTAACAGATGGCAGCTCACAAGGGTAACACCAATGTTCCTTAGCAACGTCTTCAAACTCAGGTACCTTTTGAACCACTTATGTAAGTAAAAGTTAAACATAATTTGAAATTTGTCACAGAAATACCCACTTTTATTTATTGCTTTATGCGTATGATTTCGTTCAAATATTAAAAAATTCAGCCTTCTGTTATAAAGATAATTATCCAAATTGAAATGAAGTTCTCTACGGGCTAAACTAAATAAACTAACTAATAATAAACTAACAAAGATAGACTAACTAATATAAAATATTCGTCATCAACTGCCATCTGAAGAAAGAAATTTGTGCAAAATCCATCTTTTATGCAGCTATCAAACGAAAAGATCGCAAGATTTATAAAAGTAAAGAAAGCGTTATAATCTGATTTCATGGCCAATTGTAGTAATCATTGATTTAATGGTCAATTGTAATAACCGTTGATTTCATCTGGAAAATTGCGAAAGATAACTAAGTCAGTTGGAAATGAGAAGAAAGCCACCGATACAAAAACAACAATTCTTCTCAAAGACCATAATTAAAAATATTGAAATAGCAAATCTATAATCTTCAAGAACAGTGAAATGATAATAAGCAAATTGAATCGGTATTTAATCGAGTGATTGATTGGGTATCTCGACGTCGCACTGGAAGCAACACGAGAGATTGCCTCCGTATTGGCGACGGACCTCGTAATTTTAAACCTCCTTCGACAACACCTGAGTTGAAACTCTCTCTTCTAACTTTCACACCATTCTAAATATATAACCGGAAAATGAAAAACGGCAAAAAAAAATTTTAAATTAATTCTCTGAAAGCGGATGTTTTTCCGACAGTAGGACTGTTGTATAATGCAGATATTGAGATAATATTGTAATTACTCAAGTGCAATGATTCAGGTCCATTATTTTATGTTTTTCTCCTTCAAAATATCTTTGCTGTTATTGGTATATACTAAATATATAACTGTTATTTGTATATCTATACAAAATAGGTCTACTCTTTTAGAATTGATTTGTTTTCGTTATCAGAAAAATCCTTCCAGGTAAACTTCCGTCAGTAGAGGCGCTGAAATTAGCCTCAGTTAATAGCACAAAGTCAAAGAGCGTGTAAATATATTCAGATGCATGTTTTAAGGTTTATTAAGCTCGTTTTTAAATACATTTATACTTTGTACTGAAGTAAGCTACATTTCGAGTTGAAATGGAGCTTAGTTATACGAAATAAAGCATAGTGATGTAATTTGACGTTATAAGCGATTTACGCCGATTTAATTTTCTACTTTTTTTCATTTCAGCCTGCCTGGTTTATCTGATCAATGGATCTGCAATTAAGGTGAGGTAACTTTGCATTTGTAACATTAACCACAAAAATGTTCGCGCGTTTGAAGTACATTAATTACTTACCATTCCTTTTAAAGATTCCTTACTTTCTGTAAGAATTTTCATCAAACTTATTGTTGATATTTTTATTGCTGTATGTTTGAATTCTTTTATTTGATTTTAATATTCATCTATTTAAATTTTGTAAAAATATCTAATTAAAAATGATCACACCTATTTAAAAATTTAATTTTGGTGATAAAAATAATTAATTGATATTTAAATAACATGTTAGTTAAATTGGGATCTTAAAATAAATAGAAAATAACTGAGACCTTAATTTGTAACGAAGCAATAAAAATCTCGCAAAATAACGTTGTTTAGTCGAGTTTTTTTATTGCCTCTAAATCTTCATAAGGAAACATTGCACCAAACTCAGAGTGAAAACTATAAGAAAATATTTACTTAAATCTAAATTCTTGATTAGAACTTGATTCTGACTTCTTGCTATGTCTTCTCTCTAATATAACATATACTGACAATTTATAATCCAAACAGCTATTTGGTATGGAATTATCTGAGTCTCCAGTTATTATTTTACGTACAAAACATTCTCTATCTTATTTTTCTTAAAACAACTAAAATACGTTTCTTTAACATTCACTAAAATTACAGGTACCGAATAACCAAGCTAGTGATTCAAATCCAAGTTCAAGCAGAGCTTTCGGTGTCAAAACAGTAACGAAACAAACCACACATTCGAATGATGGAGTTGTGACAAGAGTTTTCAAACAAACAAAAGTTCAAACGAGGACCTCATTTCCACAACAAGGTTTTGATAATCAAGAATTTCAAAGTACTGCTGAAGGCTACTCTTCTGGTCAGGATGACATAGTCCATGGCTTGTTACCAGCTAATGATGCAAAACCAATACATTTCGGTGCCAGGCTCGGAAGCAACACCAAACGCTTCGAATGCAATGCCAAAGGAGGTTGTTCGACACAAGTTTCAACTTCTGGAGGAAAAGATTTTGGTGTATTCGATAATTCTAATTTAGGAAGTCATCAGGATGAACAATCAGTGCAAGATACAGCTCATCAAGATGATGGACAAAAAGTTCATTCGAATGTTGACCAGAAAATTATAGACAGCGCACAAAAACCTTTCTCTGATCAAGATCAACAACAACATCAAGGTTCATTCGTTGATCAAAATTCCCAACAACATCAAACATCCTTCACTAATCAACAACAAAAGCCTTTTGTCCATCAGGGTCAACAACAACAATCACCGTTCCTGAAGGAACAGCAACGCCCAGATTCATTCTCTGATCAAGATCAACAGCAGCATCAAGGTCAAAGTTCATTCTCTGATCAAGAACAACAGAAAGTGGAAGACGTTCTTGGTAATGATTTCGATAGCCAATATGAGAACGCATTTAAAAATGCTGCCCAAGTAGACGGATTTGTCGGGGAATCTCATATCCCTGTCATCGATCCCGAGTTTCCAGAGCAAGGACAAAGTCAAATTGAATACGATGCTGGAAACGTCGCGCCTTTCCAGCAAGTATCAGAATTTTCCCAGCAGCAACAGAGTAACCAAGAACAACCATGGGTAACCCCAAGTATCATGGAAAACTTTGGATACGTGGAACAACACAATCAAAGAAATTCTCAAGACAATGCCAACGATTTCATTCCTGCAGTTGTGGATCAACAAAATGTGGCAGAGGTATTCAACCATAGACGATTTCAGCAGCAAGGGGTAGGTGTTCTAAGTGTGGAAGAACAAAACGGGGATCATAAATTTGATCAGGGGTCGACTTTTCAACAGCAATTTGTGCCTCAGTCTCAAGTATCGAATGATAACACCTACGATTACCAAGGCGAAGACGAGCAGTTTTATCGGGACCCAATTGAAGCTCTCAGATACAGTGTTCCTGGCAGTCCTGGAGAGGATTATCCCATTTTATACAAAGTTCCCGAAACCTCATTCCGGTGCAATCAACAACAATTTGCGGCAGGAATATATGGAGATGTGGACTCCCAATGTCAGGTAAGATTATGTAGTATCTAATTTAATATTTTATGAATTAAAATACCAGAAAATACAATTAAAGATATTTTACCTGTTTATTATACCCAAAGACTGTCGTGGTTTTTATTTTATTTAGAAGTAGAGATTTATACTTCTTAATTTTAGTTACTCGTTTGAAATGAAACAATTTTTGCAAGGATGAATTTTTTCCAGCTAACTTTGATCATGATATTTTTTAAAAAACATAATTTTTTTTTACCTTTTATATTTCAAATTCTTTGGGCTACTTAAAATATTCTCAGAATAGTAATATGTGTGGCAGATACCTAATGGAGTATTATTGCAAATAATACCTGAAAAAAGTACACCGATGTAAATTATATTTCTGTATAAGATTCGCAAAAATCGGTTTTAATTGGTTGTTTTTAATAGGCATTAAATTCTCGCGGTACGTAGTGGACTAACCTAAAGGTGTAAAACTTATTTAAAATTTGTCATTACGAGTAAGATAGAAACCAAGAAATCATGCGTAAATTACTTATAAAATTCAACGTTTGTGGAAAAATGATTTTAAAGAACTAGAGTTCCTCCCCCCCTAAAAAAAATTTAGTTAAACATCGATTGGAACATAGTTAAAATGTTTAAACCAATTAAATTGAAAAGGACAACGTCTTTTTTTAAAAATATGCTTTTCTATTAAAGAATAATCGCGATTACATACGGAATGGTTTTCGCCCCGGAACATGTGTCTATGCATACATAGTAGAACTCACCCATGCATGAAATCCCCCTTTATTTTAAAGTGTTCGTTGTAACTATTAACAAAAAAAATAATTGTCAATCGTAGATGTAGCATGTGTAGTAAATCAATCTGTTGACCAGATCACAAGGAAAATTATGAGTTGTTATAGTTGGAAAACATTGATTTAAATTTTCAGATATCAGTGCATTTAAAAAAAATTAAATTAAAAAAAAGGGTTTCGTGATGCCACTTTTCTGATTACTGATTGAAACATGAAGTATTCTGAGCCAATGAGCTGCAAATTTTGGCACTTAAAAAGATAGTTGGTGAAATGCCAAGAGAATGATGACTGTGAATTAAGTTTCCGATATTTTATTCCATTTGTATTCTTAGAACTTTGTTAAAGAGAACAATTTTTTCCTTCAAGCTTTTCTAATATACCAATTTGATATACCTATTGATATTAAGCCTATATATGCTTTTGTAAAAATAATGATCTTTTCTAGCGATTTCTAAGTTTATATTGTTGAAGAAGAGGATCCATTTATTAGGAAAAGGACATTTGCCTCTTTCATTAAATTTACAAATTACTTCCACAACTTCTTGTCTGTAGATTAAAAAGCAATAAAAGAATAAATTAAATATATCATATCAATAAACACTTTAAAGAATAACTAAGATTTCACAAATTCCAAAATATTATTTAAAATCGAAAGAATCCAACACATGAGTTGGGGATTATAAGAGTGCATTAACTTACTTTTCATTGTGAAATGTTTAAAAAAAATTTATTTGACCGATTGGTTCAATAACACGGTACAATTTATATGATTTTAGGGGAATCGTTTAAAATTATGGAAATAAGAAAAAAAAATGCATTACTACATAAATGCCGAACTTTTTTTAGCTTATTTGTCTTATATCCGTTTTAGAATCATACAAAAATGAGATTCTATTACTTTATTATTTTGGTGTAATGAATGTAAATTATCATATTTAAAAAAAATTGCAACAACAGGTTACCTAATGATGCTTTTCTTCCACATAGAACTGTGTAATGTTGATATTTCCTCAATAGAGCAATTTTACTGAATTCTATGCAGATTATATATATTACAGACACAGTTATGAATTATCCTAACGTAATGTAGCTTATTCCTTTGCATGAAACCCTCCCTTTCTCATCTTTGTGTATATTTAACACATTTTTCTTACCGCATATCATTTTTGTTTCATTTGCACTTCAGGTATTCCATTTTTGTAAGGAAAGTGGTGGCCAGGATTCCTTCCTTTGTCCTAATGGAACAGTATTCAATCAGCAATACTTTGTATGCGATTGGTGGTATAATTACAATTGCTCTGACACGCCAAGTTTTTACAATCTCAACGCTCAACTTTATTGGGACTTTGACAGTTTCGAGCCGACCCAAATCCAGACTGGATCGGGAGTCACTTCCGCAGAAAACAGCTTTGGCAACTCAGGAGAATTTCACTCGCAAGTGACAACAAACGAATATGCAGGTTCCAGACCAGATCAAGTCCAATACCAATCGCAATTCAGACAGTCTAACAATCAGCAGGTTCATACTACATCTTCGTATCAGCCACTTTCTGATTTTGGACCTTCCCATGAACAAGTCAATTTCGAGTCTTCTCACCAGCAGGTATCAGATTTTGGGTCCTCGTATCAACAAGTCTTTGAATTTAGGTCTCCCGGAGAACAGCACAATTCGAATTCATTTGAAGAAAAGTCGCAAGATGCTGGAGTGAATCAGGATACCGTTGGATCCAGTTTTACACAAAATGGTGATTTGGTGCGAAATACAAATTTCGTTCAACAAACCGTCGATGATGTAGCAGATCAGAATTTAAACACTCATATAGAGCAACAACATACTAGTGACTCGTCTTTCGCCAACAATCAGGCAGCAAATGTCCCTGAAATCGTGACGCAAACCGATGCTTTTCCACAAGCACAAGCTGATTCATTTGATACTCAACCAAACCGTCGAACCGGTGGAGCCGATAGAAATAGTTTCGGTCAGTCTGAGACATCTCAATTTCATGAAACCGTGAATTCAGGAGATTTTTCTGATAAACAACAGCAAAACAATCCTTCCGTTTCTTCTGACACCAGAAGAGACTGGAAGCCAGACTCTAACAGAGGAACGCATTATCCTGATAAGGATGGTCAAGTCCAGGAACACGTGAATGACCAATATCAGTTTCAGTCAAATCAAGAATTACTTAAAGAAACCACGGGCGAAAACATTCCAGATCAGAGCAATTCGGCAGGTGGTAACGTCTTAACGCAGACGAATGTTTTCACAGAAAATATCGATGGCTTCAATGAACAAAATCAAAATATTCCACTAATAGAAATTCATCAAAAACCAGTTGAATTTCCTTTAGAGTCAAGTGGAAGATCTGAAGATTTTGGAAATGTTAATTCTGCATTAGATGGCCCCACTAAAGCGTTCCCTATAGTAGGATTCAGCACTGAAAGCCCACAGGAGGTTGTTCAACAGCAAACCCAATTCGATTCTGATAAAGATAGCATTTCCTTCAGGAGGAAGGCATTAATACCCTCATTAGTTCAAGACAGTGTTACAAATAAAGAAGGAGGTCAGGTATCCTTGGAAGATTCACAACAAGTCTTAAATCAACCAGATTCTTTTCAGGAAGTTCTTGTTCCTGAAATTTTTCAAGAGATAGACGAAGTTAGTCAGTCATCAAGGGATAATGATGATGGTACAGTAAGCCAAGTCAAGCAGAAAGATATTGTAGTACAACAGAAAGACAATGTACAAGAAGTAATTGATGTTTCCAATATCAATCAAGACTCGATCAATTATGATAAGGTATTAGATGGAATCCGAGATCAAAATGTTGCTTTTGTAGATGCCGGAAACGTTCCTCAGACTCTTAAGGACAATCAAAGAGTAATAGAAAATAGACCTGCTCAAGTTCATAGGCTTTCTATCCAGCAAAATGGAAATCAAGAATCGCAAAAACCAAATCTTCGTCAGCATAACATTCAAGCAGATGATATTTTTACAGTAATGCGAGGAAGTCCCAACTTTAAACAAGAATTTGGACAAGTCTTTAACCAACAAAGGTTTACCTTCAGACCTTATGGCCAAAATGTGGCTCTCGGACTTAATTACAACCTTCAAGAACAAAAGCAGAATCAGAACGTCCTAAACAAACCTGCTGATAAAAATGAAGCCTTCCATAACAACCCAAACCAAGAAATTCGAGAACAAGTTAAGTTTCCTGTTGAACAAAATCAGGGTAATGAAAATAATCAATGGTGGAATAATGCCCAAAATAGAAATCAATTAAGAACCTCAAGTCAACAAGGACATCAAATTCAAAGCGGTGGGCAACAAAACATTGATGTTCATTTCTCTCAAGGAAGACCATTCAACTACAATTTAAATATACCCTCTAATGGCCATCAAGCACAATTGCCTAATTCTGTAAACTTTAATGAACCACAAGGAGGCGATCTTCCTTTTTCTCTAAATAATCAAAATAAATTTCAACAAAACCAACTCCAAAATATAAACCCAGTACAAGGAATCCACGCATTAAATAACCAGGGTCAGTTTCGAAACGTAAAAGGCCAATCCCAGTTTCTCAACGAAAATAATCAACCACAGTTTAATAGTGAAAATAATCAACAACAGTTCCAAAGCAATCAGCCACAATTCCATAGTGAAAATAATCAAGAGAAGTTCCAAAGCAATCAACCACAATTTCACAATGAAAACAATCAAAAC
>BMAW01037320.1:396011-413095 GCA_019974015.1 Nephila pilipes
TATATATATATATATATATATATATATATATATATATATATATATAAATGTGTACTCGTAAGTTCATGGTCCCGGCAAAGAAATGCCAGCGATTGTAGTGAATTTTCATCTAACTGCATATTAGGGGTTGGATTTTTTTTAGTGAATGTTACAAAAAAAATTGTGTAAAGTAAAATTTGAAACATCTTTAATTATCCTTTTAAATACATTTAAAGCTATTGATTAACTAATTGTCAGAAGATTTTTGAATGAAAATCCAACCACAGAGTCAACGTGATACGTTTGAAAACTAAAATGGACTTGATGGAACACTGAACGATGCTTATAAACATTCTTGAGTATGTTCCAATAGACAAATCGTTCGAAGAGGCCAATAAACATTATTCTACCAACAAACATGTCCTGGGAACCCTTCGCTATACCTAAGGGACTGCTTTGAAAAATGTGATGCGTGTATTATGAAAGATTATAAAAATGAATTCATTCATGAAAAGAATAATAACTTCAATTGTCATGAATCCTTTTTTTTTCTTAACTTTCCTTCCCTCAATCCAAGTTCTAAAGTATTTTCTTTGTTTTATCATTATATATATACCATAACAATTTCGTACTGTCCCTTGATTTGTTGTATACATTATCATAATTGACCATGAAGGTTAAATTGCAGTAAAATTACATCAATTTCCACACATCAGCGCAACTTTCTCGTGATTTGACCGTGGTTCAAAAAGACGTCTCCATTAGCCCTCAAATTGCTTCTTCGTGTGACGTTATGAAACATTCAAACAAACCAGCTTTTGCTTCTGTTTATTAATTTCTATTATTGTTAACCAAGTATTTGAGACTTCTCCAGGTGCATCAACCTCCATCAAGCGAACATCTTTTTTTTTTTTTTTTTTTTTTGGTTTTCAAATGAATTGTCAAGTCATTTTAAAAAATTAAAACCAGAAATGATTTTGGTACTTAAATGAAACGAAGTAAAAGAATCTTTTTCTATCAAAACAATTACTTACGTAGCAATAAAAAAACCCATTTAAAAATATAAAACACTGAAATACGTGATTAATCTAAAAGTTTGGAAAATGTAAAAACTGTGGTTTTATTACAAAATACAACTCATTTTACATCAAATAATACTTTCATGAGTAGATAATATCTAAGAAACGTAATTTCTTTTATTTCGTGAACTTTAAGTAACATTTCTTTCCTCATTTGAAATGAATGAAAAAAAAAGCGAGTAAAAAAACCTTTATAAAATTTTGTAACTACTTATGAAAACGTTTTTCTCAAAGGTTGTGTTACTAGACGCACTTGTCACATTCTAAAAAAAATTGAAAGCTTTTCAGGGAAACACAAACACACCTGAATGTTTGTGGTAAAAATAAGTTATGGAAATCTGGTGGCTTCTGTAGCCGAGTGGTCGTGGTCACGACCTCGTGTCCTGCGTTGCATCAATGGGTTAATGGACTCGAGTTCTGATACTGTGGCCACATTTCCCCATAATACCACTAACCACCCGACATACAGTGGGGTGATGTATATTGCAGCTACTCTCATCAACAACAAAGTCAGAAGTTAAAGCACCTAACTTAACGAGCCAGATGAGACGTCTTTTCAGCCTGGTTGGTAGGAGCGTATTCTTCGGACCCACTGGTCCAGGGTTCTAAACAACGCTGCTGTCTCAAGGTCATCAACTCTCTCTCCCTCCTCGGGGTCGGAAAACTATCGGCCGCCGAAATATGAAATCTATCGAGGCTCCAAATCGTCCTGAAGTATGGTGTGGTTTTTAAAGAAGGAAGTGTGCCAACTCAGGTATTGTCTTCGTCACTAGACCAAAGTTCAAAAAATTACGAGGTCCATCACCAAACGCCCTCTTGTTCCTTCTGTGTGCGACGTTAATAAGCAATCAATCAACCAATAGGTATATGAGGTTTGATGCAAACATCATTATAAATTAATAGATATTACATGAAAATATTGTTTCTATTTTGAAGTATAAGTTTAACAACCTCTCTCTCTCGATGTTGTTTTGGAATATCTATCTAGAATGTTTATTTTAAAATGGAATGTTGGTGAGATACAAATGATAAACGTGTATTTAGAAACAGTTCTTTATCCAATGACTGAAAGATGCTTCACTAAAAATTTAGCACGTTATTATTTTCAATTCTTAGGAGTATTATGATTCTAAGTCAATGGAAAATTAGAATATAATTGACTGTTATCTTCCTTTCATAATGAATTATTTTCATCTACTATATATTCAAATTTAGAAGATTTACCTAGATTTTCTTTACATAAAATATTTCGCAAGGTCTTATAAGCTGAATAAATGTAAAAAAAAAAAAAAAATTGAAACAAATTATTTAGATTCAAAATTTAAAACAAAACTGCTTGTTTAAAAACACGCCGGAGAATACTTTAAAAATAAACAATTTATTTAGTGTTTTAACTAACACATCTAAAAGTTTGCAAATAGTCTAATTCATATTTATTATTATACTATTCAGAAAATCATAATATTATAAGACATCATGTAAGAACTGCATTAGAAATATATTGTTAACCTAAAGACTCAATCCTGGTAATCCATTACAACACGGCCAATAGGGAATCCCCTTATACAACAGGAATTCGAGAATTAGGGAAATCTCTGATACCCAAGAACGCAATTTGAAAGCGAGATGCGTCCCGAGCAACACTTTAATATTCGAAGGAATATTAAAATAGGAGCATTAAGGAGCACCTGATATTTAAATGGAACTTTTTCATTTGAGAGTTTATCAGATATACCAGCGAAATTTCGAAATTTATTAGAATTTGAAATTCAATTCGTACGCGGAGTACATTTCAAACCATTATGTTCTTTGCATTTGCGTTTTCGGGTGTGTAATATGCAATTTTTTTTTTAAAGAAATGGTTATTACATAATTCGTCTATGAATTAATTTGTCAATTGAACTATGTGTGGTGGAGGAAATAAAACTTTTTTCACGAACAATATCATGTCAAAAAAACATACACTCCATAATTTATATTTCATTCTTAAAAACGCATTATTTAACGAATATAAATTTGTAACACTTTTGATTAAAATTGTTTTGATACTTTTTCTAATTATAAAAATATAATATCGTGCATTTATAATTTTTCGAGTTCAACATCCTTCTTTAAATTTTTCTGTACAACATGAATTCAGAAGTGAAGAGAATTACATAAGAAAAGGGAATGGGAATACATTATATGAATTTATCTATAAAAGAAAATTTATACCGCTCAAGAGAAAGTAGATTGAATGAAAAGTAAACGGACAAATGCCAGAAATATCAACAAAAAAAAAAGATAATAGTTATTGGATAAACGTACAAAACCAAAAATTTGAAAAAAAAGAGGGAAGTAATATATTTAAAGTTGTAATACGCTACTGACTATTAGGTTGAGTTATTCCATAATTATTGGCCCAACTATCTTCATTAACAAAATAAATTGTTAAGAAAATAGTTATAAGCCCAAAAATGCATTTGAAAGTAAATTCGAAGCAAATTCAACTCCATAAAAACAATAAGGAAAAGGAAACCTAAGCCCAAATATTTACTTAAAAACAAAAATTGATATAACTATAGAGCAGAAATATTATAAAACATAAAAAAATAGACCAAAATAAGATTTTTTTGTATGAACATATCACCACGTGTAGGGAAATCTACAAACATGATTGTAGGAAGTCTACAATCATCGTGAACAAGATTAAGTGATAAGTTGTTCTTGAACCTTAAAATTTACTTTAAATTTTAAAAAAACCGAAAAGACTGTTCCCTTAATTGTTGATAACTGTGTATGTAAATACTGCAAAACAACACATTGTCGTGATATACAGATAACATGAGGCTAAAAGTACAAGAATGTCGGCTCGAGAATTTTCAAACCATCTGAATAACTAATTTTAACTGTTATCAATATGCAATCAAAAAAATTCAGAATAAAACAATCAAACGTCTGAGGCTTGCTCATAGTCGTTAAAATTTTACTCTCTTTTAACGTTATTTTCACTTTTATAGATAACTTTCACTCATTTGCATCTTCTTAACTTTTGTTTTGAACTTCAGACAAAGAACAGACTTGGTTGTACAACAATAACACCTTTATTCTTTTGTATGCTTGTCGCGTCACTTAGGTGATTAGAGCAGTTTACGTTTAGCGCGTTTCATAGCGATATTTACAGAGATCTGCTTCTATATCTGGAGTATATTCATTTACACTCTGACATGTTATGTAAGTGACATCTTACATTCACCCTTTACAAGGCGCCCGCTACAAGTGGAAAATAACACTGAAGATAATATAATTTAAATTTGACTTTTAATAGAAAAATTACTATAATGAAACTAAAAAACCCAAAAATATTACTTATAATAAAATATAAAAGAACTTGCATGATCATAATTTTATTTTAAAAAATCCGAAAAACACAGAGAACTTATTACAAACACTAAAAATTAAATGAATAGTCAAAATATAAATTCTTATTATTCTTATTCGAAAAATTCTTATTTAAAACATATATGTATCTTTAAAAGTTGTCAATCGGACGTAAAAAATAAATTTAATATGCATAAATTTTTTAAATAAATTTAGAGTTTATATTAAAAAAGTTATAAGAATCGAAAAGAATATTTGCAAATTAGAAAATAACGAATGTTTCACTCTTCCATCCAGACCGAGTTCACCAGTCCTCCGAATGAAGGGGGGGGGGGCCATCCGAAAGACATGAAATGGATTCCTTGACTTGGCGTATTTCAGAAGTTTCAAAAGATGTTTCCTTTTTTATCAGCTAGCCAAATTAAAAAGAAGTCAGGAAATAAATGTGAATCGGCATCAAGTGAAAGGAATATCCAGACACATTTAAAAAAATCTGCAAAATAAAATAGTTAAATTCTATCATTCTGAACTAATATTATGACATCTAAGTGGGCATTTAAAAAAATTCCAAGAATAAATATAAACATAGATTACAATAAATCAAGGTATGTTTCTTACATGAACAGGAACATAATTCTTAACCCAAATTGAAACTTTGATTTGGTAAATGAGAAAAATAATTTTGAGCTAAAATAATAATCATCACTATTCCATAATAATAACTAATATATTGGAATAGCTCTACTATAACTGTATAGGTGACCAAAGCAAATAAAACAGATTAAGGCAACTGAGATACCTTCGGCAAAGAAAAAAAAATCAGCTTATTTTAAGTCTGAATAATCCTCGCGTTTTTTATATATATAATTAAAAGCAAAATAACTACACATTTCATTTAAAACAACAGCAGATACACATAATATATAGAGCAACAAAAAACCGTAAGACATCTTTTTTTTATTTCTGAGTCTCGTTATAGTTATAAACTCGGAAATAGAAAATAAACTCAGAAATGGCAGCTCAGCGTGAAACTTCCGCTCAATAAATGAAAGTAAAAATGAAACGCTTTATTATTAAAACAAATAATTCCATTACCTAATTCTTCAGGAAACGGAAACTTTTTTTTTTTTTTTGTATTGCTTGCGATTTAGGAACTCGAAGTAGGAAAATAAAGCAATAATTAACTGAAAAATGAGCTGTTATTTTTTTAAAAAAATCTACTATCTAAGCCGTCGAAGATGTTATTTACGGATAACAGGTCGGTCAGCGGAACAATGCATCTGAACCTGCTGACCTTGCCTGACCTTTGTCTAGGTCATGGAAAAAAGTAGGAACAAGATGGGAGAAAACTGGTTGAAGCACTCTTATTTGGAATATCACCGGTCTCATCTGCCTTCCAAAGACGTTTCAGGTTGTTCAACCGTGAAGCTCAAGTTTTCGTAACGGACCTACTTTTAATTTTTTAAATATTTTTGAGTCTTTTAAAGTATTTGACTACTATTTAAAGCCATTCATTTAAACGGTTCTTGAAATAATGAAATTCAAATAAGAATGCAAATAGCTATTTTAGTTAAGGAAATTCAAACTACTTGTGGGTGGGTTGGATGTGCTTTTTGAAATGAGTTTTCTTTTTTTTAGTGACTTAGAATTAAAGTGTAATAGGAAATTAATCGTCAAAACCGCAAGGTAGAAGCAAAAGCAAGATAATAGCTAAGCAACATTTTAGAGCCAAGAAATTATATATTTTTATTTTTTCTGAGCAAGTATTTATTAATCTAATAATAATAATTATTCAATAAAGATTAATCACCCCAGTAGAATTAAAATTATTTAAATGTAACTATACATATATGTATATATATATATCCTTTTGAGTTTTAAAATTGCTCAATAATTATATATCTTCCTGTTATTATTGGTAATTTAAATAGTGCTAAGGGGGAAACGAACTGAGGAAATCATGGCCAAAGATAAAGAATTATCAAATCTAACCGTAGCTATTATATTAAGAGACAAATAAATGAAAAAATAGATTATTTTATTTCTATATTAGCTATTACATATGGTCTTCATATCGGAGCTTTTAATGATTCAAATTATGGTACTAATAATTGTATTGAAAAATTATATTTGAATAATAATGAGAGTATAAATCATAAAGGGTTAAAAATACTATTAAAAATCTCTGGAATAATTTTGTTATAGCTTATAAGGACCGTGAATGTATGAGTTATATGAGTGCAAGTTAAGAACCGAACGAAATCACATATATTATTAAAGCTTTGCATTATAATTTTTCAGATAAGAGATCTTATAAATCATTACGAAAAACATTGTTTATCAATTTCATTGTTAATATTGTTCATAGGAGCACTCCATTTTTTTGCATTTCCTTTTAGCAACGTTTCTTTCCAGTCGGAAAAATATTAGATGTCATACTTCCCTTCCAACATTGCGTTATTCTAAAGATATATTAATTATTGTATCAGTCAATTTATTTCGTATGTTTAGAATAAACAATAAAATAGAAGTGTCTTCATACATATCTAAATAAGTTAATTCTAGAAGTTTTATAATAAAAGTGTTTCAGAAAATGTCTGCATTTGACGTCAGATAGCGTTGCTAAGGCATGTTTTTGTTACCATTGTGTTATCTCATCTGCTTAAAGGTATCAAA
This sequence comes from Nephila pilipes, assembly GCA_019974015.1. Lineage (NCBI taxonomy): Eukaryota > Metazoa > Arthropoda > Arachnida > Araneae > Nephilidae > Nephila > Nephila pilipes. Next base: position 403,106 of record BMAW01037320.1, read on the forward strand.
ACAAATGTGACTCGGATTCAACAGTCAGTTTCTACCACTGCTGCCCAGATTTGTAACCATCTACGAGACCTTGATCCGTTATTATACACTGAAAACTATGCAACAATTTAAACAATGAGTTGCTTCCTGTGTGAATTTGTTCCAAGGAAGATGAAAACGTCCGGAAAAGTTTTCGGCAAGATTTTTTGGGATGCATAGGGCGTCATACTCGTTAGAAAAAGGGAAGATGATCAGCGGATCCCATTCTTGAGACAGGTTCTTTGGAACTACCCTCGTAAAATATTGCGGATTAAATCTCGAACAAATAACAGTAATGAAAAAAAAAACCATTTTGTATTTCATCCATTATTGCAACAATATTACGAGTTTCTAAACAGCTTTCAGATCGAAAACATAATTTTTTGTAATCTTATTTCATCTGAAATCCTTATCCTCAAGACGGAAGAGCTTAACCGGACACAGTGAAAAATGACAATAATAAACCGTCCACTTTTGATAAGTGCACTAGTCAAACTAAGTTATATGATGTCCATTGTGTCTATTTTTGAGCCCAAAATCGTGCATCTTTTCCTGCAAACGATAAATCTTGACTTTCTCGCTCGAGGTGGCAATAAAAATCGTTTGCTATTTTAATGCTTTGACCTGTCGTTCGAAATTGGTTTCCTGTTTTGTTACGATCGTCTACGTTTTAGAATCTATCGGACAATTCTGCTCTACTCCATTTGCAGGAAATCTTGTTGTTCAAATGTGATTAAAAAGGAAGATGCGCCTTTCCTAGTGACACCCCTTTATGATTAGAGAGAGGGAGTGGGGTAGGGAGGGTAACTCTCAGACTTCCTTATGGATAAAAAATAGTTCAATAGAACTAGTTGAACTGTGATCCAAACGATTATGTTGTTGTTTCGCTTCTTTAAGTGGAATCGCGTGTAGGTTTGATTTGAAAATTATCATGTTAGACAGGCTGGTTTCATGACGAGTTTTATTCATTTTTTACTCTGTATTCTCCCTTTTGCATTTTTTAAATGCAAATGATGCTTTTTTTATTTCGTGAAAGTGAAATTAAATTCTTAAATTTTTTTTAACTGGATTTCTCAAAAAGCCGTTAAAACAACTTGAAATAAGTAATAAAATTACCACATTTTTTTTAGTCTTCACCTCACTATGTGGTCGCGGTAGCCTAGTGGTCATGTATTCGGACTCGCGGATGGTGGATTTTGTTGAGTCGTGGATTCGAGCCTTGATGCCACTAAAGACTCGCCGTGTAGTCGGAACTTATGCACGTTGAATCTTTCGAAGTTCCAAGTCCTCCCGATGGTGCGGTGTGGAAGTTTGGAGATGGAGGTGCCATTCTCATCACTATTAACCGAGATTCAAAATTACGAAGTCCGTCATCATGGCCCTAGTGTTGCTTCCAGTTCGACTTTAATAATACTATTCAATCAGCTCACTATGATGTTGATTTATGTTTATCTCTATTCATTTGAATATGATTATAATTAATCCCACATCGGATATCAAAATTAATAACAGATTTCTCTCACATCAAATAATTGGTTGTTCTATTTCAAAACACTACCCGATTTAAAAGTTTTTAGAATATTACTTTGCTTGGATTATGCGTTTTGAACTCGGCTCTTATTTTACCTTTTTTTTTTTTTTTTTTTTTTTTTTATGGATTTCGAGTTCAGATCGGCGGCGGTAAAAACTTTGAAACGATAGAGGAAAGAAAATTTCTGTCTCTGTAAAATAAGTAACATTTTTAGGTTTGTTGAAAAGTTTTCTCTTATTTTTGTTGCTTCCTTTAGCATTTTTTATGTTGATTTTAACTTTTCTAGACAGCTTTTGTTCATTTCCCGAAGTGATTTACAATTTTGCAAAAATGTTTAAAAAAATAAAGTGATCATCAGCTGTCCTTAGACGCAAAAAAAAAAAAAAAAAACAGAAGAGATAAAGAGAAAGTTGACAATTATAATGTATGCAGGACATATAATGAAACTTCCATTTGCAGTTGTTGACGCGAATTTAACTCAGAACATGCTGACTTTGGTTACAACTTCTGCGAAGTGCTTCCATGATGTTGCGGCTTACTTTCGTTACACATCTAAATCTCTTTGAGAGTTTTATAAATAAATTAAGTAAAAAAGAACTGAAAGTTCTTTTTTACAATCTCTCTTTCGAACAATCTAGACTAAATTAAGTTTTAACCAAATATCAAAGCCAGATTTCTTGTTTTGCTATTATACGTATTGCATGAAGTAAGCTTTTATTTTTACTAAACAAGCAGACGAAGGGAAGTGGAAAAGCCAGATCTCGTATTGCTATCATGTGAATTGTATGATTTTTATATATATTTTTTATATATATTTATATATATTGTAGTATATTTTGATTTTTAGATTTATATAATACATATAAACTTAACAATTTACAATACGACAAAGGTTGTCACTTCGAATAGCAGCAAACGCGAGGAAAGAAGTTTGGAAAAGATGAGTAAGTAAAATGCATTAATAACCTCTCAGAATGACGATCGTTGCATGTGACTTTTTACCTTTTAAAAAATGTTCAGTAAGAAAAAGCAATCGTTGGGTAATATCATTTGATAATTTCCCATCAAATACTAAAGTTAAAAATCGATTTTTTTTCGAATATTCTAGAAAAAGTTTCTTACTCTTTTTATAAAATAAACAAATAAATTTTATTCTGTGAAATCAGAAAACAATTAAACAGAAACCTTGCTGAACCATATTTGATTTAATAAATTCCTATTTCTTTTCACTGTCACTCTTACTATTTTAATTGAATCGCAACAAAGATTGAATTTACAGGAGCCAAGAACTTTGCAATAAGAGATAGTTTTGTCGTTACGTGTAATAGTTCTATCGGGGCAATCAACCACACGCCATCTAATTAAAGAGTCTCTTCAGACCTCTATGGACCACACTACTAACAATCACCCCCATCCGAGCTATCTCGACTCGGCACGTGCATTTTCCTATGAGTTTTACAAATAGTTATCGTGTGGTTGATGAGACGTACTGTATCAGCTGCTGTTTTCGGTCACATTTTTGTGGGTAATACCGACTTCAGTCCCTGGTCTCTAAATTAACTATTATCTTTCCATGTACATTAATAACCTCTCAGAAGCAAACCATTTTTATCCAGTGGGTTAAGCTGAGGTATCCGAACACCAGCCCAAGTGAGGTAAGTGAAAACTGTAGCCTCTGAAGAAGTCGAATTTGGGAAATCTTAAGCAAATTAGATCCTCATCCATAAAGGCCAGCACCTTATTAGGCATTACAGGACGGGCTTGACGCAAGACGTTACGCATGGTGCAATTTTGCCATTTAACCAAATAAAGGTCTAGTAAACATTCTTGGCAGATACAGTGAGAACGGATGAAGCACTCATTTCGCGGAATGAAATGTACAATGGGTAGTACACTCATTAAATGACGCTAAAAAATCTTACATATTCTGCCGATGTTCGACAACAAATGCGTTTTTCGGTTAATTTTTGGAGTGGCATTTACTGTAACAGACTGATCGGCCCAGTATTTTATCAGGGCACATTAATGGACGTACGATATTTAGAGCATCTGCAGGACACAATACCTGGTTTTGTGGAGAACCTGCAGTTGCTTCAACTCCAGAATGTATTGTTCCAACAGAACGGCGAACCTTCTATCAGCTGTTGTTGTCACGGGAAGGATAAAAATATTAAGCATGCTATTATAACATCCCGAAAATTTGTGACGAGGCTATTGAAATTTATCAACAATAATTCTGCTAGTTCTTTGAGGGAATGAATTTTCTGAATTTCACAGTTCAAATAATTTATTAAAGCAATTAGTTATTCATAGATATGTCATTTTCATATTTAATAGACATTTTTACGACTGTCATTTTTAATATTTCGTATAAAAAGGATAAGAGTTTATACGCTGGTAAAATTTCGAATATATTACTGAGATCAATGAGACTTTGGAATCTTTATTAAGTTTGATATATTACTGTATCTAATAATACATACTGACTTTGAAGTATAATTCCGGATCTGGAATTATACCAACTTTTGAGAGCTCATCAAAAAAGCGCTCCGTTCTCTTACATCTTTTATGTTTGAAAACAAGTAATACGCACCACTCTTTTGTCAAATCTCTGGTCTCATTTAACAGACTGTTGAATGAATTTGTAATTGCTTATTTCTACCAGACTACTCAAAAGAAGTTTCAATAAAATACTAGCTTTTTGTAAATCATCTTTTTCATGCTGTAGGGCTTTAAAAACAGTGTCGATTCGTTCAAATAGGTGAAAGAAAGGTGACAAACATTTTAAATTCATGGCTGTCTAACACAGTAATTATATTTTTATATTCGTAACCTTCGTCTTTTTTGGTAGAAATTAAATTTAATTTATACAAATATTTCACTATTACTGATAAATTGTGTTTTTTACGGCGAATAAAGCATCATTTCTTGAAGACCATCTAAAATAGCATACTTTTAAAGGGTAATACATTTTTCAGATGAATCGTTACTCAGCATTGCCTACCGTTGTATACTATGGCAAAAATAGTGCATATTTTTTTCTAAATTAATAAAAAATTATGAGATTTCAGGAATGTTTTGCACAATATCATTCGTGTGTCGCACAATCAACATTAATGGCATTTTACGCATGCTCTTGTATAAGGGATTGTAATCATTCAAATGTTCTCGACGCTACATATGTAATATCGTGACCCTGTTCCCTATGTTTGCAAAAATCAATTCCGTATTTTTTGACTGTATCTAAAATTTAAGTCTTAAGCCCCTGTACATTGCAATCAGCTACTAATGTAAGCCTCCAAAAGGAATCACAGATTTAAATTTTTTTAGGTGCATCATCTTTTCTATTATAGATATATCTCGAAAAATTACAGAAAATCGGTCAGTTTTTGACAAATCCTTTATAATTATCATTGATGATCACCAATGAGAGAAATGTGGCATTTTAAAGTTCCATAACAATATTGTTTCTAAATCTGGTTCCAAGCAAATTAATAATCTTATTTTAAATAGTGGTGCTTAAAATAATTTATTTCGCCCTTTTGGATTCAAAAGTTCTTTTAACACAGAATTATAAATAATAAATTTATAATAGACAGGATTTAATAGATTTGAAGTCATAACATCTTGAAGGTAACTAAGTTGCTCGGCGTTAAAGTAATTATAACATTAATTAGACGATTCAATACATTTCGCCTGAAAGTAAATTTACAGATGATTTCACTTTCTAAATAAATACCTATCGTATTTTCTTGAAACTGATTATTGCAAGATAAAGCTTCATTAATATCTTGCTGTGAGATTTTATGAGAATCACTCCAGATTCACGAGATGTGGAACACTGTTTGAAAAGTCATTTTAGATATAGTAAAAATAATAATAATAATTATAAGCAATAATAGAGGGAGTGATTAAAAATATTTGTAATTTTTAATTACTCCCTCTTCAATTACTTCATATGGAGTATTTTCTTTTTGCTTAGATTTATTTGCAAGTCAAAAAACTAATTTCTCACACTTTATGTATGACTTCTTGTCTCCTTGTCCTCTCACTTTCCATAATTTTGTAAGACTGTTTGAAAGAAAATCTCAATAAATAATAAACCATTTTCACTAAAATCGTCAATTTCCCTCATTCTTTCAGAAATATTGTCGATGTTCCTTGCACATTTTCATCAATTATAGATATTCATATGATGGAACTTTTACTTGAAACTGTACTGAAACAGACGCCCGTCGAGTTTTGAAAAATAATTATCACAACAATAACAACATCAACAGTATTATGTACATTTCTTGAAACTTTATGTGGTTGGATAGAATACTAAGCGATAAATTTTAAAGTATTGCATTTATGGTATAAAAATTAAAGGTGTTTATGGAAATTGAATAATATATTTTTTTTAACAGAGATTATGCCTTATATAAAATAAGATCAAATAATATAGAGTTAGAAGCCACCTCATGGTCTGCCAACAGCTTCATCCTGCATCCTTTTTTTTTTTTTTTTTGGCATTTTGGGTGAAAGATCACCTTGGAAATTTTATCACAAAATTGGAAACTTTCAAGGATTTTTTTAAATTACTATTTAAATTTCTTTGTAAGATCTTTTGCTTGACATAATATTTTATGAAAAGTAGAGCCTTCAAAGTCAGGAATTTCTCTCTTTCTTATCATTCTAAAATTACGCCTCTTCCTGATGGGATCAGAATATGAAATATATTCTGATATCGGAAAGAAATATTTTTTTTTTTACTTTTAAAAATTGTTATTAAATAAATGCTGTTGGCCGAAATGTTTATTGAAAATACCAGACTATTTTATTTCCAGTACATGGGAGATGTTAAGTTGAAGCGAATAGGAATTAGAATAAGAAGCTAACATGTAAAATAAAATCACGGAAATAACAAGTCATTTCCTATTATTTTTGCGAAAACGTGATCTAATTTGTGGCACATATTAGACAGACTTTTAATAAAGCTCATTTTAAATGCACCAAAAAAGAGAATAACATCCGATTTTAATTAGCAAATTATTTTATACACTTCCGAAAATTCTTAATAAGAATCTCGTTGAACATGTATTTTTTTTTCATAAACATCACGTTGCATTTTATTTTTTCTTCCGTTCTAACGAAATCATATTAGCGAAAGAAAAACAACATAATTAATTCCATCAACGATGATACATTTAACCGTAAGCTACCTCCATCACACTTATCTATGGGTGATTAACTACCACGATCAATGTGTGAGGAAAGATGGTGTTTCCTTGTATTTTATTGTTCTTATTTTTTCAATTTCAAGTTTCTTCTCTTTGACCTACTTCGACGTCATCTATTTATGATGCATATATTCGAACCTGATTTTGAGCCATTTTCGTCAACGACGATTCATCTGAAATGCGCGGAAATTGGCAACAAGAAAGACAAAGAAAAAAAAGACCAGGATGATCACTTTCGATTCTCTTCAAACTCGTTTTGTTTCTTGAGTCCTTGAGGGGTTTCTAATGATCGACCTGCTTTCCTAACATCTGCCTCATCTTTTGCAACATTAGCTGTCAAAAATGAGGTGCGAAATGAATCGTGATCTTTGCTAATGAAACTTGCGGAAAATGCTAATTTTTTCAAAAAATGGCATTCTCCTTCAAGTTCTTTGTAATGATTGTGGAATATGAATTTTTTTCCCGACATTCCAATGTCGAAAAGGTAATTTCCAAGGTAGCAAGGTAAGTCCTATCAGGAAGAGGCGTAACTTTAAAACGATAAGAAAGAGAGAAATTCTTGACTTTGAAGACTCGACTTTTCATCAAATATTATATCAAGCAATGATCTTACAAAGAAATTTAAAAGGTAATTTAAAAAATCCTTGAATGTTTCCAAGTTTGTGATAAAATTTCCAAGGTATCTTTCACCAAAAATGTCAAAAAAAGGATGCCGGTTGAGGAAGTTGTTGGCGGACAATGAGGTGGCTTCTAACTCTATATTATTTGATCGTATTTTATATAAGGGATAAAAAGGGTATATTATTAGTGTTTCTAGAAGGGAACATTGTGAAAAGAATAAGTCAAGTGTCCATAAATATATTTTCATCTTCCATTTATTTTTTTTTATTCTCACGGATATTCATCATCGAAGTTGAATTGTTGGAAACTTACAACTGTTTCTGGTTCAAAGCATGTCTCATTTGTATTGTGGTTACCCTTTCCAATAAGCTCTAACTTCTTTTGATCTTTTCTTTATGACGGAAAAACATCACTTTTCCTTTTCAGTACTTTACCTCAAGGCCAATTAAAACAAACTGATAAACGGAAATAATACGTAAATTATATTCATTTGTTTTCTTACTGTTTTTTAATTATTAATTTTAATAACCCATTTGTAATACTTTTCTTATTATTCAACATTAGTAATTATTCAAATCCTTGGTGAATGAGTATGTGTAAGTAGATTCTAGGACTCAATATGATCTCTATAACCCTATATCAGCTAAGAAATCGTAAAAATGACATAAAGTAATCATTATATCTATCTAGTTTTAGATCAGTGCATTCTTACAAAATTCTACAAGAGATTTCCTAGAAACTTTAAAAAACATTTTCAAATAAATTTAGATGTATCGAAATTTTCCATCCAGTTAAAATGGTTGGTCCTATTACATCTAGGTATACTATAGATCACACCTGTCCAGCCCAAAAGTCTTTGAGAGCCGCATTAAAAACGTAATATATATTATATATATATATTATATAATATATATATATATATATATATATATATATATATATATACAGTGAGAGAGAGAGTGAGAGTGAGAGAGAGAGAGAAAGAGAGAGAGAGGCTCAATAAAGAAATCGGACATTATGTCATTGCATTTAATCGACTAAAATAAATAGTTAATATATAAAGTATAATATTTCTTATGTATATATATATTTTTAATGAGTTCTTTGCTAAATGATTGAATTTTTGAAATTTGATTTTTTAGTTGTAAAAAAAAGAAAAAGGTAAAAGAAATTTAAAAAATCAGTCAAAAAAGAACTCGGACAGGTGATGATATTGTTTTTTATTATCGGCAAATCAAAGCAAAATATTTCACCTTGGCATTATTTGTCGATTTAAAAATTTGAATTTCGCATTTCAGACTAGATTTTTATTCATTGTTGTGAGTTTAGTAAAGTTAGACGTCAAGAGGACAGACGCCAATAGAGGTCAGATGACTCGTTTTAAAGTATCATAAAGAAAGAAAATCAACACCAAAAATCAGTAAAATTGTAAATAGATCTCATTCTATAGTTTTTGAAATAATTAAACGTTTCAAAATTTCAAAATCAATTGAAAATACGCACAAATCTGGAAGACTAAAAGTGTTTTCGAACAAAGAGGAACGATGGATTGTAAGATAATGTGTTTCAAAAATCCAAAACTTAGTGTTCTTAATCTAACCTATGCTTCTGGATTAACATAAAACTGTTAATCCAGAAGCAATAAGACTGATTTTACGTAGAAACAATTTGCATGGAAAAGTGCACATAAAAAGCCATTTATAAATAAATGCAACATATTGAAAATAATGAAGATCGCAAAAACTTATAAATACATACTTTTTATTTTGGAAAACTTTTTTATTTGCTGATGAAAGTAAATTTAAATTGTTTCACTCATATGGTCACTGTTATGAATGGAGGAAACCGAACCAAGAATTTCAAGAGCAAAATTTTAGAGCTACTGTAAAGCAGGATGGCGGTTCTATCAGGATTTTGGGCTGCATGTCTGCCAGTGGTCCAGGAAAACTTCACATGATTAATAGAATTGATGAATAGGAATAGATTGCACAAAGTATTTAAGTATTGTGAAAGAATGTTTACTACAAAGCGCCATTCAATTGAAGATCAAGGAGGTTCTTAATTTTTATCAAGTCAATGATCCAAAACATAAAGCAAATATTGTGCGCTTATGGCTTTTGTAAAAATGCCCACATGTGTAGGAAACACCTCCACAATCACCTGACTTAAATATGATTGAAAATTTAAGGAGATATTTGGAAAGGAAATTTAAAATAAAAAAACACACACTATAAAGACAAAAATTGACTTAAAATGCACTCGAAATTGAGTGGTGTGAAATTGATCTCTAATTGCAGAGTCGATGCCTAAAAGACTGAGGGTCATAATAAAACATAAAAGGCTGCCGACAAAATACTGACCGCTCTTACGTTCATTATACATATATTTTTTTAATTCTAAGTGTCCGAGTTCTTTTTTTGAATTTATTTTGTGTATATATTTAGAGTTTATGTATTTTCAATGAATGAAATTACTTTTCAATTCTTTTTATCATGCTAATTGTAGATAACACTTTTGCTAAACTATGTATTTTTAAGCATCAAAATATAGGCTGAACTGTGAGAAAACCAGTGCCCAACTTCTTTATTGAGCCACTGT
>BMAW01037320.1:418095-440831 GCA_019974015.1 Nephila pilipes
AAACTAGCAATTGGATGTTATTGTTCTTTCACGAAACGAGCATTTTGTCTTCCCGCTTTTTCGCATCTTAAAATAACCTTTAAGTAAATTTTGGTGGGAAAAAAAACAAACCTCGACCTTTCATTCGCTTGTGGTGTATCGTATTTCCCGGAAACTTCTTTGTAAAACATGGCCTCTTTATAATAATTTCTTCTTCTGCTAAGTAAAAGCCACCGCAGGATGAAAACGAAATGTTTCATGCAGCCTCGTAAATATAAAAAGAATGCTGTAAAGCATGCGTCTATCTTTTATTCAGTATCTTTAAGTATTTTAGAACGGATGATCAGGTTTTACTCGTGGGTATAATTTGTTTCGGTTTTAATCTCATGCTTTGTCCGTTTCTCCGAGGAAATGTAGCGTGTAAAAATAGATAATGCATTGAGATTATATGAAACATTAAAGATGTTTTATTGATAAAATAAAAGAGGCATAAACAAAATACTCAAACGGAGGACAAAGGTAGAATATAAAATTGAATTATAAAATTTAATGAAAATCTGGAAGCAACTGTGTTGGTCTAAGGAATTATGTATCAAATTTTCAAAAAGGTATTGATTTATGAATAATGGTCATTATTATAGATTTTTATAGCGCAACAAACTTATATCTTCTTTTTATAGCCTATTACATGTATTCTGTGTATTTTTAAGCAGTGGTGTGTTTAAAAACTGCAGTTTTTTCCTTGTTTTTCCATATGAACTTTGCCACAAATATAGAAATATCGAAAAGAAGCTTTATAAGGATTTTTTCTAAAGTGGTTTCAAATAGTTTCCTTTACTTTTACTTCTAAACATATTAAAAAGAAATATTTAATAGGCTAATTTAAAAATTGTACTTTTAGAAATGATTTTTTTCTTAAAAACACGTTTCGCATTGAGGAGATTATTATTATAATATACATACATACATAATATATATATAGTATATGTATATATATATAGAGAGAGAGAGAGAGAGAGAGATGTATATATATATATATAGATAGAGAGAGAGAGAGAGAAAGATGTATATATATATATATATATATATATATATATATATGGCTTGGTTTCCTTTCTTTTCCCTCTCTTTTTCAGCATGAGGTTGGCTTAAGTTATTATTTTTCTTTTTATCAAAGAACAGAACATTTATTTTGATTGTGTTTGAATTCAAAATTCTTCCCACGAAAATGAAACTATTTATTAAACTTAATGAAAAATGAAACTAATGATTAAACTTAAATTAAGAAGTGTAGTAAGTATATTGGATGAATTACATTTATAAAAGCAGCGAAAAATCGAATAGTGAAAGAGTTGGAACTTAGTGACAGAAATTGTGAATTGAAGTTACCAAAATTAGACACCCGGGCCAACCACCATACGAAGCCAAAAGAGCATGAGGCACGACCATAAAAGGGGAACGAAAAAGGTTTCAAAACTCTCAAACCCTCATTTATATAACGGTTAAGGAATAGAACCCGATCAGCTCGATCAGATAAGTAAACAGTGCACGTTATCTCTAACTCGTTTAACCGCAGAGGAAGATAAACGGCAAAATGATCATGACTATGTGGATGATAAATTGGTTATTAGTAGAGCTAGATTCTTCAGACTATCGTTATTTAGTTAAGTTTGGTACTGAATGAAGATGGAAATACTGCGCGGGTGTTACATTACTAATTAAATTTCTTTTTAAATTTCAAAGCAAAAACAATTTTCTTTGAATTTAATAAAATCAAATGTTATCGATTACTTCACTAGAAGAAAATAACTTTCTTAGAGGAAAATATAAATGCTCTACAGTAAAAAATAAATATTTCTTTACTTTTCTTTTATTCAAAATTATTAATTAAAATAAATATTCTTTTTACGGAAATGTGTTAGAAATAAATTCTGAGCTCTTACAATTTATTTTTTAAGCTTTCAATTTGGTGTACAAATCGCTTGAAAAAGTGGAATTATTTGCAATTCCAAAGTATTCCAAGTGACAGTATCTATTACAAAGTAATTCATGTCAATTTTCCGACAAAAGTATTCCATAGATTTCAGTTATTTTTCAATTATTTTAATTATTTTTATTCGATTGGTTTTGTTTTATTTTTAATTTTCACTTATTCATTATTGCTTCAAATTTTAAATATCCTGTTTATCATATTTAAATTAAAGTTCCATAATATAACAGAAAGAAAATGTATGAATATACTTATTTAAACTTTTTGAGATTGAATATGATATTTTATTGTGAAAATAAAACATGACATTAGTTTTCTGAAAAATATTTGACTTTTCTGAAGTATTTGACTTCTCTGAGCCCTGACACGATTTGTCTTATGCTAATATTAAGATTTTGATTGATATATCTGTAAAAAAGAGTTTTAAAATCAAACATTTGATTTCATGCTTCAAAATACACTGAAACAAACAACAGAAATTTAAGAAGTTAATTACGTCTGACAATTGAATGCATTGTATAAAACAAATTTTTTATTTTATAACTACAATATTAATACATGCTTCACACAAAATTATTTATTCATACGTACAGCAATACCTAAGAAATTTGCAATCTTCTAAAACAGTAACAATTCGATTTTGGAGACGTTAAAGCATGTCACATTTGGGATTATAAAAAGCAACTGAAATGTTTCGAGGAGGAACAAAATTCATTTTTTATTTGTGGGGTAAAAAAGCGTTTCCTGAATGTTAACTAAAGATCATTAAAATTAATTCAATTGGGTGGTACCACATTTACGATCCACTTAAATACAGTAAGCACTCTTTAATTTGGCACATACGAAACCGGATTATCAATTTTGTTGGATTATTCAGTATCAATATAGTTTTAACGAAAATACCAAAGATATGTCACCAGATAAAAAAATTTACACAACGTACTTAATGCGTCTACGCACATTCTGAATCTATGTTCTGTGCGATAAAGTATTTCATCTCATTCTCTAGCAATTACAAATTTGAAACAAAACATTGAATATTAATATAATTGAATACTCTTGTATTAATAAAGAACCATAGTACTAAAGAAAAAATCATTCAGTATAATAACGGTCAAAACAAGATGCGGTGAGCTACTCTACTCACATGCTAACGCGTATTTGTTTTATTAGAGCTTCTAGAATACCTACTGCGGACCATTTTCCAGCAGCTGTATCTTTTTCTATAGATCAGGTATTCTCAATCGCTGGTTCACGAAAATATTTGACGAGATATCAGATATTTTTATTTGTCTGTGTGTAAAAAATTCTCTTTAAAAAAATAACAAAAATGAAATTTTGTGCGATATTTTCAAAGTTAATGGCTTAATTTTAGGATTTAGAATTCATAATTTTGTCTTTGCAGGCTGGTTATACACACTCACTCTCTCTCTCTGGAATGTGCTCATATTTATTACTTGTTACGCCTCGCAGTGTTATGATGTCATACATAGCAGATTTTTTAATACCAATTCAATGTCTCAAAAAAAAAAAAAAAACCCGGCAGCGAAACAGAATTTGAGTGTCCTGCAGAAAAAAAAAGAAAAAGGAATCGAAAAAGGTTCTATGCAAAGTTTTGCAAAGAATAGATTTAGCCACCCAAGGTGCGTTTTTTTATAACAATTATTAAATTACTCAATTAAATATAAGAATTAAAGTAAACGATGAAGCAACGAGAAATGGACAATTGTAAACTCTTCCGATATTAAAATTAAAAGAAATGATAAATTATTATATTGAACATTTTTAAGCTAAATGTTAAAATTAAAGCAAACGATAAAATATTAAATTGAACATATTTAACTTAAATATAATTAAAATTTAAGCAAACGATAAAAAATTGAAAGGTGATCTGGTACGCCAAGACGCCCATCTAAGACAATAGCCCCTTAGGTGGCTTCAAACTTTTTATTTATCAGGGATTACAATCATGATTATTTAAAATGCGGGTTTATTCTTTGACCCAAATCTACGGATGAAGATGGTACGTCATCCGTATTATTTGTCAAGAAATTTTCTTAAGTAATACTATGAAACCGTCCAAAATGTTATGACATTTGTAGTCTAAACAATCCTATGAAAATAACTATGTGTATATTTCGAGTGCAAAATACAAGATTTAGGATTACAAACAAAAGCATTTATACAAAACTTTGTTCAGAAATAGTTCCTACTGAAATGCTCATACCTAGTTGCACTTCGGATCTGTAAAACCAAAAAAAAAATCATTTACCAATGGAGAAAATTAAAAAAGGTTTTAATAGACGTTTCCCTCAGAAATGTTTTGATTTACGGCCACTGATACAATTCGAATTGATTGCCTAAAAATGATATCATTTGCTGTAGAATTGAAAACATATCAGAGAATAAGAAATACCTTTTACCACACAGATAAGAGAATCAAAAAGTTTTTGCAATGCTAATAGATGAATCATATTTTATTTCGGAAAAGGCCATATTATTTTGAAAAAAATGAAAGAAAAATTATGTTTTATTTAGAGTTGGTTTCATGCACAACAAATGAAGGAATTTTTAACGTATTTAATAACTGAGTAGGTATATGTCCCGATAAAGAGCGGGCATTTTTGCAAATAGACCTTGTACCGTCTGTCAACCATATTCGGAAGAAAGAATTCAGTAAGTAGATAATTCTGATTTACCAATTACCCTCAATATAATCCACAGGCAACATTTAGCAGCAAAACACCTATCTACAGAATAAAATGAGGTTTTTGTAGGAATTAAATGAGGTTTTTTTAAAACCTATAAAAGCTATTTTTATAAAAAAAAAATTGTGATTAGTAGCACAGAAATTAAATAGGTCGTAGAAGACAAGATTTTAAGAATTATGTCTTTTTGAATTAACTAAGGGAGCAGAAATATTTTAAATACGAAAAAAACTTTGAGAATCAATTAGTCTGATGTAGAATGGGCTGCAATGTTAGCATATTTAAGTGACATATTTTCCATGCATCAATGATTTAAATTTGATTTGACAAGAAATCGAAATGAATGCATTTTGTTTATTGATTAAAATATAGATGGATTTCAGAAAAAAATTACTTTTTGGTTGGATAATGCAAGTTATAATAATATAGATATTTTTAATAATTATTTTAAATTTGTTAATTCGTAGCAAGATTTAAACTTATTAAAATTAAATAAGATCATTGGTCGACGCTTACAATATTTAAATAACAGTTTTGGAAGATATTTCCCATCTGAAAAAATCCACATGGGAAGGGAATTTGTGAATAACAAACCCTTTCAAAACACTCGACAGCAGTAAATTGCATTTTAGTAACAGAGAATATGAGCCCCTCCTAAAGTTTAATCTAGATATACTATTAAAACTAGTTTTTCAATAATGTTTTTTTTAAATTTTGTATCAAATTAAAAATGAATATCCATCTCTATACGAGATAAAAAACGGAAATGTTAGTTAAATATATTTAGAAATCGGTTTTTGGTTGTTTCATCGCTCCGATTTATAGAGCCTACAATTGAAAAGTTAATTGAAGAAGAACACACACAACAGCAATCTTCTCATTACCATTATATGCCAAATAAGCAAACATTATAGATATTTAAATTTTGCAGTAGTTACAGAACTGATTTTGTAATCCTTATATATATACTTTTTATAGAATTCTGTGATTTTTCTGAAAGATTTATTTAATTATGTATAATAATTACAATATTCATTTATTTTTGCACTTAGATATTATTGTAAGGAAATGATAATAAAAATGTTACGATTAACGTACGTAGTAGTTCTATAATACCAAACAAAGCTTTTTATTTTGTTAAAAAAACAATCACAATTGAAAAGTTAATTTTATCGACGGAATTATTTCATTAATTTTACCGGTTCGTAAGCCAAAAATGGTTGAGAAACGCTACTGTAGAGGTTATACTTTACGCTCACGATATACAGATGTGATACGAAACCCATTGGAAAACAAAAAAAACACTGTACTATATTGAAAATTTACAGTTACGATGAACACTAGTCAAAATGCGAGGCAGCGCTGTGTCACGACACAATGTTGCTCTCTGGAAGTCAAGGCCAACAAACTCCTGTTTCCACATGAAAAATTCCGAAAGTTAATGATTCGATCGATGTCGAATTATTGAATGCTCCGAGTCATCGCATACCGGATTAAAAAGAAGAAACTGTACTCTGATTTTCTCTACCTCGAAACTGTGAATCCAAAATTAAATGTAATTTTCTCTTTGTTTTTATAAGGAAGAAATGGACCTTAAAGGGATTATACCAGACAGCCAATTAAATTAAAACATTTGGTCTCGCCTTTCGTATGTTTTATCGATTTAATATGTCAACGTCACAGGAGAGAAACCTTGATGATTAATTCATAAAGCTCATGTTGATTTCAGTATCCGCAATCATCATTGTCTTACAACAAAAAGAAACTACATATTTTCATTTGTAAGAAATCATGAAACAATGTTGTATTATTAAACACCAGTTTAACATTCATAAATGAAAACTTAATTGAAGTATTCACTAAGCTACACCGATAAAAATTAAAATCAGTTTCAGATACTTTGAATTTTTCTCTCATTATTTGCATTTCTTTATATAAATGATTAGTTTGTCCAATAATAGCATGACTGATTCTCTTAAGAAAATAGAAAGATAGGCAAAAGGGTCTCTATGGGGAGAGAGAGGGATATGTTGTAAGTTCGGATATCCGCGTCTGTTGTCTTCCAGCCGATGGTGTGTGTAGATCTCGTTGAAAGGGAAAGTATATTTATTGTTTGTGTCGAGAGTGAAAATACTGCGAAGCGAATGAGAACGTTGTGCAAGCAGATTTTGCATTAAATGGAATAAATATGCAATGGAAACTTTTGATATGATTTGTCGGGCTCACGAAGACAAAATCGCTACCAGAGCTCGTGTTTTTGAATCATATCCGGAGTACGTGCTTTTCCGGAGCTTCTTTGTCATCTTTAAGATTTTTGAATGAACAACAACCTCAAAGATGTCAAGAAAGACGTCGAAGCTCGAGCTCTCTTCGATGCGAAAGTTGTGGATCACAAAATTTTTGCGCTTGCGGGACAAACAGTGAAAAGTACATTTTATGCAAAATGCTCGATATAAAATTACCCTCTTTAACTCCTAGCCAATCAGAACTCAGACACTGGGTCCCTCACAGAAACCCACACTCTGACACTCCCACTCCAGATACAACTAGAGCTTCTGCCTCCTGATTGGACGAACGCACTTCACTCTATATTCCCCCACTCCTCTCATGTAATCTCTTTAGCTATCATCACGTATAGTCAATTTCTCATGGAATAAATTTAATTTTTCTGCTTAACTTAAGCTCTCATTCATTTTAAAATAGTTTTAATCACTTAATTTATTACATATCAAAATACCTAAATGTACTGAACACTAAGTAATCAAGCTATACATATCATATCGGAGATTAAAGCCCAACAGGGCTAGGCACTCCAACAATGTCATCATTACGAACTCTTGAGGATTAGTGTTCATCGCGTCCAATGGAAATCAATAAAACCTGATTGATCTGTCACGAAAACACGCCTGGTAACAACACATCGCAAATTGTGAGATAAATACTGACCAAACACTGTGTCGATACTCTGAGTTTGCACCAATAAATGGTGCAACGGTGTATTGCACGAACCATGCTTCATATCAGACTCCCTCCGAGTTTTTTTCGTTATCTGAGATTTCAAAAAAACCAAAAGGACATTTATTCGAGATAACTGATGCGGTTCAAGCGTCTTCGACGGGTTGCGTGAACAGCCTGCGGTTGCCAATGGAAACTAAAAAACGAGGGAAGTGGTGTATTGATGCAGGATGGCAAAATTTTGAACACTTACAGTACATATATTTTCAGTAAATTTCTTTTTAAGGTTTCAGTCACGATACATATTGGACAAACCTTGTACAACGAACAGGCAGTGTATAGCGAGCTCTTAGAATATAAAGCAATTGCGCGAGTCTTTCATGTCGGAAATGACGTCAAGATGTAATTGTTTCGTACACAAGTCTTCTCCGGTCTTCTATGAGAGGCAAAATTTTCTGATTTTTCACGTACGAGTTATTCCGCTGCGCTTCGTGGTGAAAATGGTGATCTTTTATTTCATACCTGGAAAGCAAAATAGAAGAAAGATAGTAGCAAAATTTCATTTCATTTGTATTGCTTCTTTGGAAAATTAAAATATGTATCAAACTTTTTCATATATTAAATGAACACCTTTCTATAGAAATAAAAAATATCAGTGTTTTTATTCACAGGTGCAAAACAATTTATTTCACTGTAATTACAAGAACTAGATGGGAATTACAATGCTATTTATTTTGGAATACTTAGTTATCTGGCAATTATCTTTGATTCAACGTATTCTAGGTGTGTAAGTACTTTACAATGAGCTTCAAAAATAGACGTATTATCCTAATTTTAATACGTTACATTTTGTTTTATTACTGAGTATATCCCATTGTGATAGTTACTTACTGA
The DNA here is from genome assembly GCA_019974015.1 of Nephila pilipes. Classification (NCBI taxonomy): domain Eukaryota; kingdom Metazoa; phylum Arthropoda; class Arachnida; order Araneae; family Nephilidae; genus Nephila; species Nephila pilipes. The sequence continues at coordinate 426,622 of BMAW01037320.1, forward strand.
GTTTTGCACTTCTCACTTACGCCAGCTATAACGGTCAAAAAAGAAATTCAAAACAAAATGAAAGCACTCAACGAATCAGTTAACCGTGACATTTAAATTCAAAATATAAAAGCTAAACAAAATTGAAAGTGTAATAATGAAGATTAAAATTTGAATGTCAAAGCATTCATGTCATTTTGCATCACAATTGAAATAAATGCCATTGTAATCACGTCCGCGAACGTGTTAACTGAGATAAAGAATTGAAACATGAAACGTGCTTTTCTTTAATTACCAATTTCTTTGTAAAATGAATTATTCAGATAAATAATCGTTGTCAAAAACAAACATCTTTATGGGTACGAGGACATACGGAGAATATAAAATATCGAAATTAAGACTCTTTTTTGCGACACATATATATTTTAAAATTATTCATAGAGTTTAGGTTTTCTTGTGTGATTAACAATGTTTTAATAATTTTATTGAACTATAAAATAATTTTTTTGGTCAAAAAGTTTTTCTTTCTCTTTGAGTTGAATGTGGACAGGATTTTTCAGATGTATTTGTATTTAGATGCCCTTATTAACAAAATAATATTTCATAAAAATACAAAATATTTCACTCCTCATATAGAAAATAATGCGCAAAATATAGTGAATCAATTTTAATTGATATTATTGAGTATTTTCTTTGAAAAAATTGTACTATTTTATAATTCTGGAAATTTTAATATTTTTTCTTATTTTTTCATAAAAAAAAGTTGCTTCTTTTTTTTGTGTGCAATATTTGGAAGGAATTTTTTTTCTCTTCACCATATGTATAAGTACCCTTTATGGACACAAAATATCTGGAACCAAATTGTGCAAAAAGTTTCTTTAAAATAGTACCTAAATGCGAATATATCTCATAAATCATATTCATATACAACTAAGAGAGGGGAGGGAATTTTTTTTGACAAAAAAAAAATTACTTTTATAGTTCTATATAGAATGATTAAAATATTGTTATTACGTACATAAAAATATAATCTCTACTAATATAATATGAGAAGATATATGTTAGAAAAAAGGAATCTTAGATATGGTATTCCACAATTCCTCGCTTGTTCTGGTATCCTTAACAATGTTCACAATTGTCATGACGGCTTGATAAAAATTTTATTACTGTTACAGGTACAAATCAAACAAAGTTATGATGTCAATGAATTGATTAACTAACACAATCACGGACAGTTTTGAAATGTGAGGGGTACTAGTAATGTTATACTTTTATCTTCTGGGTTAAAGTGAGTTTTCTTTCGAAATTTTTATACATCAATATTATATTGGGTGTGACAAATAAGACACCCCTTTTTTGAATTTTTTTCTAGCGGTTTAGTCGCCATTTATATTTATGCTGCAGTTAAATCACATTTAGGCAAATGACAGTTATAACCGTAATGACAATTAAGAGTACTGTTACAAAAAATCCTACTAAGCAAATGTAATACTAAGGCAAATGTAATTTTAAAAATAAACTAATTAAATGTTATCAGTAACCAATTTCTGGTGGAAACTTTCAAAACAACTTGAATATAAAATGGGTTTATCTCTGCATTCCTTGCGTCTAAATGGCACTTTAAGAAAAAGACAAGCGAATTAAGACAAGTTAAAATATTCCAAGACTTTCGACAATGGCCACAAATGTCTAAAACTTTCAGAAATACTTGCCTTTTTGCCCAAAATTTATTTCTGTCTACCCACTTTATACGCTTTTATATAAAATGATTTTTTTTTATATGCAAGCGTTAATATTACAGAATACTATTAAGGCAAACTGTTACAAAATGTTACTTTCGTGCATCTCACCCTAGTATGCACGAAAACAAGTTCCATATTAAAAACGGAATTGAAACAACGTACCATTTTTCAATGGGTGGTCTGAGTCTTTCCAGTTCCAGGACCTGTCGCCGCTTCAATAACATTTTTTCTTCAATCCTTAATTTCTCTCTCCTTAATCTCGCCAGTTCCATCATGTAGGGAGAAGGAGGCATCAGGACCGTGGTCTCGGGGGATGAAGGCTGAGGATTCGATTCTGCACAACTGGAAGAAAACCAATTCCCCGATTTTGAAAAGGAGAATGCAGTTTTGTTTATGCCCACTTGCTTCTTCGGATAAAATTCTGAACTGCAGAAGATAAATGAGAAATATAATTTTAATCATCTCAAACTATCTTTAAGTAATGGAATTGATCTAGCGTAATCGAAATTGAGATAGTACATTTTAGTATTTAACTTTTGGTTACCGATAGGTTTGGTCTGGTCTCTCGAAAGGCGATTGTATAAGATAGACGGTTATAGGGGATAATTCACGCTAAATTTAATGGGGCTTAGAGTTCTTATTTTGTTGTCATGGGAAAGTTACAAAGAGGGGACAAAGTTCAGGTGTCGTCCTCGGGTACTTAATCATGGCTCAAAATTAGATATCCGTCACTAATAGTATGTGCGCCGTTAATGAACAATTAAGTTATAGATCGTTTTTTGAATCTTACAATTCTAATGAAAATATAAGTAAGTTAATAATTTCATTTATTTATTTATTATCCATCCTTATGATTGTTGGGTTATTGTTAGAATATTATTTTTTTCTTTCTAAACTTAAGCACTCCATCTAATTCCTGTTGAAGGAAAGTGATGAAATAGACGAAGGAAACCTCTCTCAATTTCTTACTTGAAAAGGCTTATGGCTACCTAAGGTGGCAAAACTGAAATGATCCGGAAGAAATCGAATCAGTACATAGAAGTGCAAGTATTTTATCAAAATTACGAAGACTATGCATCCTTTTACTGTATCAGCTTCTAATGCTTGTGCTGAAAGTCAATATCTGAAATTTAGGCATAGAGGATAAAATTGAAAAAAATAAAGTAATAGTTGAGAAATAAAAAAGTTCCATCAAAAAGAATTGCACAAGTGAAGTTAAAATTCTATTTTCAAGAATATAATACATTAAAAAAAATATTTTTTTTCGATGTTTATATACTTCAAGGTCTTGTCTTAACCCTATAACACATCATTTTTTAAATTCATCTGAAAAAAATATATTTGATTTTTATAATAGTATTAGTTAATAAAAATATTTAAAAAAAAATAACTTCACGTTTACTATGTTTTTTTTGACAAAAAACTAAAATGTGCCAATTGGCTACACCATGCAACAACACACATCAACTGACATGTTATTTTGTGCCTATTTATTTACATCTTAATTGTATATGCACATATTTTTAACTTTTTTTAGTCTTTTATATATTTATATACGAGATGAGCTATGAGTATATGGTGGCCACTAATGAATTTAAACCCATTGAGTAACTAACTATAAAATCAAATAAAACCAAATCCACAAAAAATGTAAAAAGCCAATTGTTCAATTAGTACCAATTTCTTTGGCTTGAAGAAAAACAACTATTTTGATGAATTTTGTTATTTTAGTAAGTCGGTTTTTTTTCTGCTTCGAACTTATATTTTGGAAGCAACAAACACATTTCTCAAAATAGAGTTTCTCCTGCTATCTATTGGCACTTTTAAGAGTTAAAAACTTAGATTGATATTTTTATCTTATTTCATGGATGCTGTTGCTGTTTGGAAATATTTATTGGAACTGGTATTTGAGAAAGAAAATGTGTTGCCAAATGGCTACACTATGCACTGTAAGGTAAATTTTCCTTTTCAAATAAAATAAAAGTTCAGAAAGTGAAAAAAAAAATGTTAGAAGTTTTGTAACAAGGGTGTATTTCATAAAAACACTGTTTCACCCACTAGGAACTTAAAGTAAGTGACTTGGCCTTTACTTTTAGACAAGCATCATTTCTTTAACAAAAGAATGAAAGTAAAACTTTCAAAATATGTAAGCTAAATTACAATGTAATAGCTTTGAAAAATTTCACTTTTAGTAAAACGCCCTAATGTGCTATTTTAAAGTAATTTCAGCATTCAAAATTTCTTATTGAAAATGTGCGAAAATAACAAAAACTTAAATCAAAATATAAAACATTTAAGATCCCGGAATTCTTCCAAACTTGTACTCAGAAAAAGAAATCCTAATTTCATCACCAAACATTCTTTCTTACATTTTTCGAATCAAATTAACCAACTGAAATTCGTATAAATCAATTAAACATGCTGTAATTATAAATTTCTGTCTTAGTTGAAATGCTCCGATATAAAATGAACATGGTTTTGTTAAATATTAACACTTAGATATTCTACACATTTTAAGGCATAAAAAATTGCTTATTTTACGAACTGTATCATGCCATTTGAGAACATCTTGCTTAAAGTTTTTAATTTATTTTAAAGTGGTTTCTTTTTCATTTCATCAGAAATACCAGAATTTTTTTTAAAAAAATACATCATTTGATTTCAATTAGAATTACTCATTACAATTTTAATCAAAATTTTATATATGTAAATTAAAAACTATCATTTCATGAAAGATTAAAAAGTTTATAAAAGTCCCGAAATAGAAATGTATCACCTGAAATTTGAAAGCTCTCTTTTTGTCGAATAAGTTACTGGAAAATTTAAATTGTTCATTAACTCTTTTTGGTTTCCACCGCAGCTTACTCCGAACACATTATTATCGAAGAAAGCAGACTTAACATCTTCGGTCGAGACTTGAGCCATTTTAGTCACACAAGGAAATTTTCCGTTCACTTCAGATCTTTCAACTTTGTCGTGTAGTTTATTTCGTTCAGTATTCTTCCGCTTCACGAATGCATTTTTGCTGTAAACGTTCGTACTCACTGTCATTCCGCGATTTATGCAGCCAGTACAAAAGTTCTTTGTCAATACCGGTGAAGGCATCCGTTTGTTGTTCAAAACAACATCTGGCAACAGCAGTTTCATGTTTTCCAGAGGATAGTTCACTTTGTTTGGGTACAAAACTTTCATCATTCGGTACTTTGAATCTGGTTTATTATTTTCCACTAAATTCAGGCAAGTGTCTGTACTTGTGTCCGAATCTCCTTCGGAAGATGTGCCGGAAACTTCGAGATGAGACTCTTCCAGGTGCTTTTTGAATTTGTCTTGCAAAATGACGTCAAATTCCGATTTGGCGTCTTCTTGGCATTCCTGTTTGGTGTGGTGTAGGTCTGGAAGGAGGTGATTCAGGGTCACAGGACAGTATTTGCGAATCGAGAACTCGTGCTCAGGTGGAAGGAAGATCTCTATACTGGGCTGTTGGGATCCCTCTATAGGAACAGTTTGTATATGATGCTGAGGTCTCAAGAACCAAGATGAGGATGATTTCAATAGATTATTGGACATGATAAACGTTCCGAATAAGTATCTGGAATGAAATTAATAACAAACAACATTTAAGATCCATTCATTAAAAAGAAATTTATGTGCAAGAAGATAGATTTGGATACGAACTATATGAATTATTATTGAATAAATTTATAAGTAATAATCCTATCTATTATAACTATAATCAACAAACAATAATTATTTTGTATTCTATGTTTTTACCAATATAATACTTTAATAAATCTTAATTAAGGCAATAATTCATGAAGTATTTTTGAATATTTTTTTTTTAAAATCTGTTTTTACCATTGTAATATTTTGTTTTGGTACCAAATTTTTGATTCATATATGTGTCTATTTTCACTATTCTTATTGTAATTTGGGTAATACGTTTCCCCCTTTTGTTCCCTAGTATCGTTAGTGCGCCGAGAATTGAAGAAGATGGTGACTGACACTGAGATCAGGTTGACATCATTGAAACAAACCTTTTTACTTTCACCTCTTCTGAATGAGCCTCTGAAGGAGTATCACATTCATTTCGATTATTTCCCGTGAAAGCTGCTATCAAAGCCTAATGTTAACCACCATCACCTATTTCTTCTCTTACGGACTCTCGTCTTATATATCCTAAGTCCGTGGAAAGGAATGGGAAATATGCCAAATACTTCTGTAGTGAATATGTATAGCTTTCAAGTACTACTAGAATTATGAAAAACGGTTGACGAACAAAAAATGTATGGTTATGGAGACATTACTTTTCAATCCAGCCTCGAATATTAAAATAAAATCAAGTATAATTTTTAATACCGTAATACATATTATGAGTTGAATAGTAAATTTTGTTTCAGCTAGAGTTTATTTGGAATACGAGTTAGAAATATGTTGGAAGCGGAAGCTCAATTTCATTTATGAATTATCTATTTATATGTTTATAAATATTTGAAACAAACAATGGATGACAACAATCACAGGCACAGAACTTTTATATTACATCTATTTTTGTAATTAAAAATATATTGATGCGAGAACATAAATGTGATCTGTACAGGAAGGTTCGGAACTCTGCGCTTACATTATCTTCTGTTTAACTAGACGAAAAACTCGGGGAACTATTTGCATTGATTTCGGTAGAAATGAATGTTTCAGAATTTAACAGTACAGAATCACATTCTACATATTTTATAGATGAAGGTAAAAAATAATTAGTGTGGTATGTCACCCTTCTTTTCAGTGATTTTCTAAGAATTTAAAAAATTAGAATAAAAAAGGTTTAAAAATCTAGGAAAGCATACAAAAAAATGTTTAACTTCTTTAAACAAACAACATTCTGAATAGCTAATATTTAATAGCATTCCACTTTACCTTAATGACATGAACATGATTTAAATTACTATACATTAGGTTTTGCAGTTTCTTTGCTGATATCTATCCAAATGGATTTCATGCATTGCACGAATTCATTTTTGTCCATTGAGATTAATTTTGAAAATATTCCTCACATATTCTTCACTGAGTTCAAATCGGACGAATGGGTCGGCCTAGGAAGTAGTTTAAATTTACTGTTCTTAAGCCAGGCAGTAGACAGTGTTGACGCGAGTGATGTAAGAGGCTGAGTCTTATTCGAAGATAAAGTCATCTTCAAATAAATCTTCCGATGATGGAATAATATAATGTTCAAGTACCGCCATGTATACTTCTGAATTTATTCTTCCTGTCAAATTACATAGCTTTTTCAAGCCCTTTTCTTACACCCACAAAACTTGTCAGACGCGTTAAATTCCTTCGAGCATTTCAAGCAACTGTAGTAAACGCTTTTAGCTAACACGAATATTCTGATGTCCATGAGAAACGCAAAGCATTGATTCATGATTGAAAAGTATGTTATTTAAGCAATCAGTCTTTATACAGCAGTGCTCTGGCTCTTTTTTGCTTGCAAATAAGTAACGCTTATCTTGGACGCTGCGATTGAAAATCGTGTTTTATGGAGTCGTCCAATGTGGTAGTTCCTGAGGCATTATGTTCCTGTCCTCGCCATTTTCTGCTAAAGAATCTTGGATTCCTGAAGTAGTTTTTCCTCACGATACGCATCAAAATTCGTTTCGATCACTATTTGTGCGATTGTTTTTAAAATTTAGATTTTAGAATAATTTTTGAAAATGTTACTCTCATTTCCTTTAGAGTAATTCGTTTAATCGACAATCACTTGTGGAATAAATTCCTCATTGCGTAGAGTCACAATCAAATCTTAGCATGTATTTCTTTCGACACATTTTTAACACCTAAAGCTGACTTTTAAACAAGCCTTTATGCACACGCACTAATTCCACAATAGCGCCATTTAAGACATTTTTATCATCAATGTTGAACATCGGAAAGGTTGTTTAAATATTATCATATTTCGAAACGACTCAGTTAATATTCTAATTTTTTTTGAATAATTTTAATAAATTTTTTTATAAAATTTTTATGAATTCTCTAGACATTTGTCAACAGTGTGTCATATACCAGCTTATTGTGAACGCTTTCAAATTATTTCATCGTTTCTGTTGCTTATTTCAACAGATATCATGCTTTTTTAAGATAATGTTATGTCTTTTTTTGGTTATTCTAACATTATGAATTGGATTTGTTGGATAAAAACTATACATTTCAATTTTTATCATATGCAATATAATTTTAAATTTTAAATAATGGTAAGACATTAACTTGATAAACAATAAATTAAGTAATTATGATCTTTTTCGTTCTAATTATAGTAATGAAATACAAAATAAGGCTTACAAAAAACTATAATTCTTTGTAAAACATATTTTCTAAAAATATGACGTGAATGATTCCTCTGGAGTAAATTTATAACATGGTTTAAAAAACTGTCGAATGAAATCTAATAACGAACAAAGAATGGACTAACAACAATTCTCAAATTACGTCATTTATTTCAAATAAATTTCCTCATAATATTAATATTGTTTTCGCGTGTTTCTGGATTTTTAAAATATCTTGACAGAATTTCAACTTCAAAACAGCGTTATATAAAAATAATGAAAAATTATAAATCTGAAAATAAAATTTAGTAAAATAATAATAACAATACTACTGTTTAAAATAATAATAGAATTGATCATTATTTTGAAATTCTGAAAACATTGAATTGGGTCATTTAAATTTTAACAATTGTTAATTAATGAGCTCCAGCAGTCCGCTGAGAAAGAAATAATGAAAATAACCTTTTTAAATTTAATTTTAAGTGTATTTAGCTCGCTTTATTTCTTACAAAATTTGTTTTGGAATAATAGCACAAAAAAAAAATCCACAAATATTTTCTTCTAAACCCGAATTTGGGGTAATTTTTTGAAAGTTTGAGGTCATGCATGTTTTTTAGGAAATAAGTTTTGAAGAACTTGTGCTGCTTCATAGGAAATAGGAAGATAAACAGGAATTTTATTAATGAAAAATCATTTACTTCTAGATGCAAAAAGAAATTTAATTTTTCATTGGAGCTCTCAATACAAATTTATATTATTAATTGAATTCGAACTATTGGAGTATGTATTTTAAATCCTTACACTTTATATAATTATTTTTTTAAAAATATATATTATTCGGTTCATTTAAAAACAGAATTCCATTAATGATAACATTTAAAATCCATGATGCCTCTAGTTAATTGTTTTTACAATATACCCATAATGCATATTCAGTATTTAATGACTAAATGAACATTGTGGTATTTATCGAATGAATTGATTTAAATTGTATTATCATACGTTAAGTAAAATGTGCATATATATCGCACTAACGTGGTAGCAAGGAATGATGCCTAACTCATTAAAAACATTCGGAGTTTTCACAGTACACATGAAATTATTAGAATATAGGTAAAACATTACAAATAGTATAATATTATCATTTATCTTGTTCTTATTAAGGAAAGTGGTATTCATATTATTATAATTATTTACAACATTATTTGTCTGTGTATTATTATTTTTAAAAGTGTAATATTTTTATTTGAGGAATTTAGTAAATATTGTCTGACTTTTGAAAGTGTTATCGGGTAGTAAAAATATTTACGATTGAATAATTTAACCACATAAGTTATTTTTTATATTATGAAATTTTTGAAAATGTGTATTTGGCAATTAAAATTTGTTCCATTTCTTACAGTTTCATAATTAATTAGATCAGTTAACAATCTTGGAATGGAAGAGTTGGATTTCATCCTGCGATTGCATTTGATAACATTACAAGGATTATCCGAAAGCCTATACGAAAAATAAATAATTTTCAAATGCCTACTAAAGTTATTTCTTTGTTATATGAAGTATATAGTGTGACTTTTATTTGGCATCCGCATTTACTCTTTGTATTATGAATTCATATTTTGAAAGCCGTTAGTGAAAGAGAGAGATTAAATTAATTTCAATAAAAGTTTCATCATATGACCACTTGAATTATCACGCCAATAAGAAATTTTTGTAAATTTATGTATTTCAACAAACACCTCCTATAGTTGAAATATTTAATGCGTAACTTTTATGATAATCTCATGTGGAAATCATACTTATGGTTTTTAATCAATACTTCATGGGGTTAGCTCTTTTCTATATTGGGACTTGTTAAGACCTAAATTGGAATTTTTAGCTTCATAAAATAATTCAAATAACGAAACCATCCACAAATATAAATATACCTGAATTCAGAATATCGAATATGAATTTTGGTTAGTAATTTTATTAAATAAAAGTCAAATTTAAGTTTTGAAATGAAATATAGTTTTAAAAAATGGGAAGAGATTACTGCTTAGAATGTAGTGTATAACAATTATACATGCATGCATATATATATATATATATATATATATATATATATAGATATATAATTTATAACTTTCTAAATATGGGAATTAAAATTAAATCCCGAAATCAAATATTATCTTTATCATCACAAACCTTAATTGAAATAGAATAGGTAGATTTAGTCGTATTAAATAAGGATGCTCGAACTTTTCGTCTCTTTTTATTCAAATAAATGTTAAACAATTTTCAGGAGATTTTTAACGTTTAATTAAATTTAATTTCAGATTAATTTGTTGACATTTTATTCGAATTTGTTATGTTTTTCATAAATGGAAATGAATAACATGTTAATTTATGTCTTTTATTCATGAAAAATTGAAATTATTCAAAAAAAAAAAATAACCAAATTTCATTCATTTATAAAATAAGTGAATTAATAAACTTATGAAATACGCTAATGGGTAAACTATAATATAGCTGATTATGTATTGATGCTAAATTTTTTAAATCTTATTTAAAATTTAAAAATCTCACATGTGCATGTGTCTTCTTTTTTGCATTTTAATTGAAAATCAGCACATTTTTATAATTTTAACTTTTTGAGAATATTATCACGGTGTGTTTTATTTTGTTTCCCGTTTACTTCATAGGAAATAAAATGGATGTGATAATGATATGTTACTGTTTCTTATTGCTCCAATAATTGTGGATATTTTGAATCGTCCTGATGAATGTTAGGATGGTTAGTTGTTTGTCGAATTACTTTGCAATATAATCCAAAATGAACGAACGACTCCTTAATTAAATGAAGCCTCTTGATTTGAATGAATAATAAAAAAAATAACACTAGAGCAAAAAATGTAATTTATCATTTAATAAACATTGTAATTAAAAACCATTTTTTAACGATTTTACAAAATGAAGGGAGAAAAAAGAGGGAATATAGAAAATTATATAGATTTTATAGATTATTGGAAAATAAAATTTCGATATAAATTTGATACGATTTTTTTAAAAATAACAAAATTTCAGAACTTATTTTAAGATAAAAACTTTTATGATATTGAGAAATAATTCAAGGAATAATAGTTCTAAAATAGAAATATTATGCTTAAAATTACTCAGTGCTAATTCAGCAATTCAAAATCTGTTGGTGCACATATATTTACATTTCACGTTTTCGAATGATGAAAGCACAAGATAGTATACAGAGCGTCGCTTATTTCGATGGAATCAAATAGGAAGAAATTTTACCTGACAGTTCCTCTTCCTGGAGCGAGTGGAACTTTTTGTGTTCGACAGAAAGCAATCGGTCGTCTAGCAACCTTTCTCGGTATCCATAGACTCGCAGATGTTTGAAGTCTAAGAATGAAATTAATATTTTCTTACATCACCAAAAGGACACGAAACACACAAAAAAAGTTCTTAATAAATCGGCTACCTGCGATAACACGCCATTTTTTGAGCTCGCATCGGTCTGACTTGGTCGGGTTGTTCTATATTTATTAGAACGATTCGGTTATAGAAATTGTATCTCATTCTGAAGTCTAAAATACATATAGACGAATTCTTTTTTCATCATTTAAAGTATTAAACTTAAGATTTTTCTGCTTTTATCAAATGAATAAATTTCTAAATTATTTCTGTTTTTGCGGTTGTTTATGGTAACTATTTATATTGATTGTTGATTTGCGTTTGAAAAGACCACACGTTGATTTCAGAGCATGCAAAAAATATTCTTGAATTATTTAAATGTAATAAAAAGGTTTTATTTAAAATTTCGCAGCAACATTGTCCAAACCATATGAGATAATTTTTGTATTTAATGATCTACAGGTAATAAAAAAAAGAAAATTTGAACAATACATAATAGTGTATTATATTTAAATATATTAATAAATTCATATTAATTCACTTTTGAATTTTTATTAAATTGAAGGAAAGCAAGTAAATGTTCTTACAAGGATCAAAATAAGTAATGAAGTTGCGATAACAATCTTCTATAAAATAAAGGAAAAACATGCATACAAATTTTATCTCTAAGCTGTAATTTAATTATGATGTGAGAAACAAAGTTTACACAGATAACTTAGAAATTACGACAAATTAAAATGTCTAATTATGAATAAAGGAATCTGAAAAAATATAATTGAAAATGGAATAAAACAGAAATAAATACTTTTTTTGAGAAATAACGTAATTTTTGTCTAGAGATTTTGAAATACCGCCTCAACTTTATCACTTTTTTATGCACCCAACCTTTTTATTTATTGTCCGTTCATTGCTTTTATTTATCTTATTACTTTTTCAATTCTATCTCAAAAATATTTCTAGACCCTTAGGAATTGAAATAGGTTCGAATTCAAAATCCAACAAGGTTCCACCCTACAAAAAAAATCCAACACATTCAATATTAATCATTTTAATCATCTATCAAGTTATACAGTGTAAACAAAGGTATTCTAATTCTTTTTATTATTATTATTATTAAAGAGGCAGAGTGTGTAAAATGAAAGAAGTTAGCGTATACGCTCGAGGAGTCTAGAAAGATCTGTTGAGTAATGGTACAGATGTAATTTAAATATGACGAGGATCAAAGCCTTCGTGCTAGTATAAGTTTGGAAAAGGATGTGCCTGTTCAGGTGTTGTCCTCGTCATTTAACCGTGGCTTAAGAGGACGAGGTCCATGTGTTGCTTTTAAATGAGACTTAATAAAACAATCCACCCATCTTTCGAGTAAAAAAACGTGTGTGTTTTTGGAAAAACTATATTACCCTGATAAATATGAAATTTATGAATTAAACAATATTCAATATTCATATCAAGACTGTGAAATATATGTGATTGAAATGTAGTTCTCGGTTGTCTGACTCCTTAGACAACAATTGTAAAAAGCATATATTCTTTTTTTCTTCATGAATATAAGCTTTAAACTAAGTCCGAATTGTAGTCGGACTTAGTTTAGTTTAATTAAATTAGATTTAAGTTTACATTTTCACACTGAGGTAACAAACCATGCAATTTTAACATGGGATCAAATGGAGAACGAGATTTGATTTTTTGCTAATAATCGCAACAATTTTCTATTTCTTTAAATATTTATTATTATTATTATGCAAATTTATATAGATTTAGGTCATATTTTCTACCATCTTTAAAAAAAATTTCGTATCTCCTTCATAAATTCTAAACTAACGAATATGAATGAAATCATTACGATATGATGTCAATAACTCCTGTACGGTATCGCAGTTTATTCCGACTACAATTTGCGTAATAAAACTCGCATCATACTGATATGTAGCACATTTTGAATAAATAAGCCATATACAATACGGAAACTAAGTTTAAATAATGCCTTTTGATACATAACGCATTTTATTGACGGGTCAAAAAATTGAGCAATTGTTTGTTCATCTTTAACTTTTCAGTCGTGTTTCACATTACCCGATTTGGCAATGCAGTTTCAATAATGGTGTAAATATCGTGATGCATATACTACTCAACAATAATTGGTTTTTCTGTTGCATGATTAAGGGTTAAAAAAGATTTTTTGTTATATATTTTTATTAAAATTTTTGATTATTCTTGATTTATGCATTATTGGATAATGTATTATTTGATAAAGTATTTATCTGATTTATGCATTATTTGATAAAGTGTAGTGGTTGGATTCGTAAAATTGGCTTAAACACAAATTTTCCTTTCGGAAGTATAAGATAGTAATTATATTTTTGGTCTCCATTGTCTTCGTTATTTCTTTTCTTTTTCTCTTAAGATATGCTTTCTTTGTGGTAGTTTTACATATAAATTAATTCTACACTTGTATTTTTAAAATTATTAAGTACAATTTTCAAAAAACTTTTGCTATTTCTTCATTATAATATTTAGCATGTTTTTATTTTAAAACAATTTTTTAAAATTTTGTATGGTTATTTTAATAATCTACTGCCTTTTTCATTTAATTCTGTAATATTTGTAACTTTTTAGTTTTAATAATTTTTTAATATTTGCTTAATATTTTTAATATTTTAATATGGATATATACATACAAGAGAAATATAAAATTAAAATATATATAAAGTAATAATAAATCGTAAGACAAGCAAAAAAAATTAATTAAATTCAAATGGAACTAAAA
>BMAW01037320.1:449127-462005 GCA_019974015.1 Nephila pilipes
GTTCATTGAATAAATATGATGTTGTTCATTGAATAAATATGATGTTGTTCATTGACCAATTATATGAAACGAAAAATTAGAGCAGATGAAATTTTCAAGTTGAAGCCATTCTTCTTAATAATAATGATAAGTTATGATAATGTGATTTATCACTATTAATTAAATTTATCTTAATACTCATAATGCATCCTTTCAGTATTCTCAATGGTTTTAAATATAAAAAGTTAGCGTACATTCAAGCAGGAAGGAAGTTGACATGAATATTAGATTAATTGTATAAAAAGCAGGAACTAATTATATCTTGCCTCTACTGCATGATCCAATCGAATTATTCTTTGGAGCATGGTATGATTGTATTTATTTATTAACGATACACTGAGAAGCAACACTAAGGTTATTAGCGACGGACTTCGTAATTATGAGCCTCGATCAAATGATGAAGATACACCTAAACTGGCACCTCCCTCTCCAAAATTCCCCACCTTACACTTTGCTCACAAATATATGTAGACCCAAATACAAAGAACAGTTTCGCAGCAAATAACTGTATATATTGAAGTTTTTCAGCAGACAAAATTAAGTAAAAGGGAACTAATGTTGTAGCATTAAATATCTCTTTCACAGCGTGATGTGACAGCATGTAAGTTCAAGCCGCCATTCCCCAGGTGCTGTGTCAATATCAGCAGTGATGGGAAGTGAACAGATACTAATTGAATTTAGGCACAATTTTCATGAAGCCCTGAAATCTTTTTGGGACCACATCCGCTTAACTCTACTGATGATTCATAATCATAGCAGAAACACCTTCAGTCACTTTCAGTTTTCTTAATTAAAGGAAATGACAAAAAAATGTCTTCTTCTGCATGCCTTGTAAGTAAACCTAGTTTTGTTTCGAGATTTTACGCACGCTAAGGAAATTTTAGTACTAGGTGGATTTTTTTGACTGTTTTGGCGAGCCACAAAAAAAAAAAAAAAAAAAAAAACCCTCTTAATGGACAGCTATTTGCTTACCCCTACTGTGAGCGATTATTTCAAAATTAGTTATAGAACCCTTTTGTTAAGGGAAACTGAATTTTAAATTAATATTAATATAAAATGGATAGTAGGAAAAAATGATATCGCTGGCAATTTTTCTGAAAAAAAAACCTGCTTAATTTAGTGAAATACAATAAGATTCCAACAAATACACTCACTGATAGATAAGCAACTCACTGTTGGTTCAGGAAAGAACATTTAATCAGTTTCATTTACAAACTGGGAATCGCTGATCTTGAAGAAGCTTTTTTTTAATGTACATAAGTATAAAGAAGTATGCTGAGGATGGGTGGGGTACTGACATCGAATTCGTGGCCGAGTCCGTATATGGAAAACTTTATTTACACCGTGAAGAAGATGCTGATGCACTTAAAATCTGACTATTTCACAATCTCAGAGTCCTCACGGTGGATGCAGAGAGTAAAATTATGGATCTTTTCTTTTTTCCTAATTATGAGAAGTACTTGTTTGTGGATCGTTGTGTCGGGCAAAAATATGTGACTAAAAGACATTAAATCAACAAAATGTATGCATTTTCTGAAAGCATTTCTTAATTTACTTTTGCTTGATATAGACATACACAAGAATAAATCAGTAAGGGCTGTAGATGTTTCCTTAGACGTATTTCCGTTTTGTTAAATTCAAATATGAGTATTTTTATATTTACTTCAAAATTCATTATTTTAGTAGAGAAATAATTATGAAAACAGCTTTTATAGTAAGAAAATTCCTTTTTTAGTGACTGTTAACGTTTTCCAAATGTGAGCAATGAAGTTCATAAGAATGTCATTTTTAAAGAATTTAGCATGCATATTATGATTACACGAGATTTAAACTTCTTACATCAATCTTTCTTCACAATTTAATTTTTATTGGAAAATGTGCGATATCCACTCGCATGCGCATGCACACACACACACACACACACACACACAGGCATATATATATATACATATGAAAAGAGAAAGCGATTGCATATTGATTTAATATCCTTTCATTCCTATTTTATTTTGTTCACACACACACACACACGTGTGTGTGTGTGTGTGTGTGTGTACAATATATACCCGGAAAATCATAATTTTTTTCACATCTTTTCTTTCCTTCATCACTAGATAATAATTAATCATAAGTAGAGGTAGCAGTATATGTAAATTTTTATCTCACGCAGAGAATCTTTAACCTTATTGATTATTTATTTCCTCCCCTTATTTCACTGTTAAAGCTAGCTTCAAAAACATGTATCAGGATTAAAATAGTTCATTGCACTCGGTTCCTTGGAGATAATTCTTTTGCCAGAGTTGAATGTGAATACTTTACCCATGAGACATTTTATTCGGATTGCTCTGTTTTTCATCAGTAAACTTCTAACACTTAAACTTCTTCGTAGTTTACCGATAAATATAATTCTTCTTATCAGTGTTTTGACTCGATAAAAGTAAACTTTAGCTTTCTTATCTCCCTTTGAGAATTGAAGAGCATACTTAACGCTTTAACTTATATGACTGAAGAAGAATTTAGTGTTTGATTCTAAAATCAGTCAAATTTAATTTCCAGTTTTTTGTCTGAAACCGAATTGTACGGACTAATGTTCTTTCCACTTAAAATTCTATAGCAACCGAAGCGCATCGTGAAATTCGTTTTTCTTCTGTTTCACACATAAACATCTCTTCGGAACAAAAAACATTGCATTTACGAAAAGTCCAGGAGGAAAGTTTTTACTCCTTCCAAAAATTTCAATTGTTATAAATATTTCGCACTTAAAAACAATAATATTAATTGAATAAAATGGATGCAAAAATAATGCCAAATCAAACCAATTTGAAAGCTAAATAAATAATAGAAATATTACGCACACACACAGATGTATGTATATATATATATATATATATATAACTTTATCAATGATAATGTTAGTGTCGAGTCATTTGTAACAATCGATTCTTGTTATCGATATTAGGGTAAAAAGAGATGTGTTATCAAAAGTTTTCCGATAGTCTTAATATCACATTGATATTAGGAGAACAATAATGTAAAGTAGTCTTAATTAAGCAAAATAAACATTGGTTTAGTTTTATATTGTGGAGAACCTTGGATAAGATTTGTAATGGATTTCTTACCCGTATTTCGCTTCAACTAACCTTAAGGAATTCTATATGATATTATTTGATTTAAGAACTTCTATTTGTGAGAGAGAATAATTTGTGACTTAAGTAAATTAATTATATAATATTGATGTGAAATGGATCATGAAGATCTGATAGTGAGTTGAAAGTGTTTATAAGCAGTGAAATTTAAGAAGGAATGCTATTTATGTACATGCAATTCAGTGCCATGAAACAAAACAATAGTGATATTGGAATTGGATCCACCGTAGTTGGTCCTGAATTGGCTCCACCTATGAAGGTATAAAGATAAATAGAATTTTCCCTTAATATGTTGGTGAGGATGCGAGAAGTTTTGCACTCTACATTGGTAATAATACATATTTGATTTCATTTTAAGAATAGAATAAATATCGATTAGATTATTTACTTTCTACTTTGAACTTTTATTGAGTTTCGAGGAATCAAATCATTGACTATAACAAAGCCTGGGCCCTCACAGATGTCGAAAACATTTCACAAATTTTTATTCCTTTGGAAATGCTTATCACTATCAAAAATGCTTTGACCATTAGTGATATTTTGTTCTCGGGATGGAATATGAGAGTCCAAAGAGAGTCATTCATTAATGCAAATGTAAAGGTATAAAGTTCACAGGAACTTTAAGTAATTGGTAAAAGGGTTACAGTTGCGAAAAAAATTCGTTTTCGGGGATGTGATTATTTACTCTTTTAGAAAATAACATCAAATTATTATTCGCAAGAGAAACATACTGTAGAAAAATTCATGTATTGGAATAGCGGATTATATGAAAGCATATTCGTACATTCAAGAAAAAAGAGCTTAAAAATATCATAAAATTTCTCTAATTAGCATTGGAGTTGGAGATGGTCTTATCCTACCATATATTGTCAAACGTTTTTCAATACAAAATGGGAAAAGTTTGAGTATATGATAAGAAAATCTTATCAAAAAAATTAATCAAGTTTATTAATTCAACTACTGTAATTTTCATATATTGTACTACTGTTAAATATTCATCTACTGTTTACTGTAAATACTAAATTTGGAAACCTTGCATCAAAATCATAAATATCTAACAAAAAGAATTTCAAAAGATTTAAAAATTAATTCTCATCTTCGATTTGATATTTTTCTTCAGTCAGAAAAGTTTTTAGAGATATAGATTAATAACGCGAACTTTTTAAGATTACACAATTTATCATACCAGAAATCATATTTTGCTAATTAACTTCAATTTTAAAAAAATGATTTTTTCTCATCAATGTCTCGCTTTAAGGTTACTTCTGGTTATTTACCCGAGTATTCTGAACCACGATCTGACGACAAGGACGACAAATGAGTTGGTTTCTTTTCGTTTCCTATATCCCCACTTAAAATACGCAAGGTCTTGGAAGCCAGCTACATGTGACGTGAAAAAAAGCCCTCATATTTAACATGACAAAGGTTTGATCGAATCGGAATTCAAACCTACGATTCGACTCAAACAATTTCGCCTAATGTTGAGAAAAAACCCTGAACAGAGGCGAGGAGTGCGAACGAATGTAAGATGAAAATTGGTTAGTGTGTTTGAAATTCATTTTACTCTAAATACACAGCGCACACACGCGCAGGTATGTTTATGTAACTAACATTAAAATTTTGCCTCTTTGAAAAAGGCACATTATAAGCTTCTTACCTTAATTCAGTGCCATTTCAAATCCTCGTTCTACAATCTTTTATAAGTGCCCAGCCTTGCATTGCAAGTGGGACAGTAATGAGTCACGTCTTTGCACGAATCTGACAGAAAAGGAATGAAAAATAGCGGAAAGCTGAAAAAAAAGAAAGATTGGTTATCATAAAAACGACATTTTAGTGGCAGTTGTTTTCCTTCAGTACGAAATCAAGACATGAATATTTTCAGTATAAATTTAGATCCCATTTAACGAGGGGCTTACGTTCTAAATGTTGGAATTCGTCCTTTCATTCAGCGATAAAGGAACTCTATAACTGAATCTGTTTGTGCATCTACTTTAATGACATCATACATAAACATATTCATTATATAATGAATTTCGAAGTATTCAATCTTTTCGCAGCAGATAAAATAATTGGTACTTCTGAATTTGCCAGACTGTTTTCAGCGAAAATAAGAAGCGAAAGAACTGACCGCAGGATTCGAGACGATTTTTGCTTTGAAATATCATGCGTATAACTTCATTATTTAATGTGAGAGGTTTTTTTTTAAATATCTTATTACAAGAACAACAATTAATCATAAAAAACATGAGACATGTAAATAAATCACGACGTTAGTAAATTTTTTTTCCGAGAATCAGAATATGAGCATAACTAGAATGTTCCATAACTAGTACAAGCAAAATTTATAGCCAGAATAAGAACACTAGCAGAAGATGGCGAAGGGTGTATCCGGGCTCTGTATTACTAATCAAGATGTATTATAAAAATAGGGACTGATATAAAACTCTAATGTTTTCGAGCAAGATGACATGATATCCCCATAAGCGAACCAAAGTTAGATACTTAATCATAATGACACGCAGAGATTCAAACAAATTTAACAATTATCTTTGAATTATTGCGACCCTACAATGAAAATTAACGCGAAAATGTTTTTTTTTTTTCTTCTTTCAGTTGCAGGTTGAGCTATTGTCTTTTTAAATTGCTGTATAATTGTACGACTTTTCGACTAGGTACTGCCTCCTACAGGCCATTCTTAAACAACAAACGTCACAGCAACCAACTTATGTTAACATCGTTTGACGCTTCAAAACTTTAAATAATCAAATCCAGTTTTATATTGGTTATTCGAAAATGTAAGCATTAAAAGATGTTAAAAAATGATTTTTCTTCGGTTGAGAGCATATTAGGATGTTTGAGATCAAGCAGTATTCAACATATTGTAGAAATTTTTTCTATTAGTAATACAATCTTCGGAAGAAGAAAACAAAATAGCAATGAAAATTAAGAAATAAAGAAATGTTGCTTACCATACGAAGAGTATGATGATGGTTGCCAGGTAGACGCATCCTCCGTTTTCGCAGGTAGTGATGGTGACAACTGTGTTCTTGCAGTTGCCGCAAGTCACTTGCATGGGAAGTTGACCGTACATTTGGGGAGGTGCCACAACGGTCACGTGTGGCTGAGGCATTTGTGGATCAGGGTACGCTGGAATGGAAAAATAACATTCAGCCACAAAGGGGAATAGAAATTTTGCCAAATCGAAGGAAGGTATTTCCAAATGAAGGTTTTTATAGTAATTAGAAATATAATGGTATTAAAATTTAACTCAATTAGCGTTCTTAGCTTTCTGGTCGAGATTATTGTCGGAGAATGAGGGATTCACTGAATATATCGGTAATTCCGAATTTCATGATACTATCGATAATAGCATAATTTTACCATGGACAATAATTATCAATATTACTATAAATGTTTTAGTTTATCGACAGTTTCATTTGAATTATTAACAGTGTAACAGGTTCTTCGAGTAATAAACCCAAAGGAGATGTTGTAGAAGGATTTGATAATATATTTCTAATTAATAAGTTTCCTTACACAATAATTTTAGTAAATGCAATTTTATTTAATTTTAATAGAATCAAAATAAATATCAAGTTACTTGTATCCAGAATTCGATTGATACAATAGCGTTATATGGACAACTTAAAGTATATCGAGCAATGAGATATAAATATAGATTGATGCCGATGAACATGGATATGGTATCGATTGTACAAATATTGAAGGTAATATCCCCACTATAGCTATCCAAAAAAATGTCACCGTGGGAAATAAATATATAAATACATAATAGCCCCTGAAGGGCTGTGTTGTACAGCGATGTACATTTTTTTTTATTTATGCATTTAAAAAATAGGTTTTAGTATGCCACGTATTGAGATTCCATAAAATAATTTCACATGAAAATTTGAATGCAATGTTGACACAATTTTAAAAATTCAAATTTTTTTTAAAAAAATTGAAAATTTTCAAAAGTTTACTCATACAGTATTTATTAAAACTTTACTGTGAAAATTTTTGCAATATTCTGTTTTAAGAAAGTTTAGGGATCGATTTTGTTATAATTTATTTTGCTTCGGAGAAAAAAAAATAAAACGTTGAAATGTATGCTAAAATTCTTCAAAAACATCGATATCTCCTGCATTAAATTTTTTTAAAGAAAAGTACTCATTTTTTTTCAAAATTGATCCCTAATTTATTACATTTATTATTATAACACACAGAAAAAAATGGAAGTTATTAGTAAATATTCATAGAAGGAGTAACAATTTAAATACACTGATGTATTGAAAAAACACAAAATAAAAAATGATTTTTAGAATTATAAATATTATATGTTTCAATTAACTTAAAATACCATTTTACATAATTATTTATATGTTTTCTTGGAAATAATAGCATTTCCATACAATTTTAGTATACATTTTTAATACAGAAATATTCTTTTTCAGTACGTATCACATTTTTCAAGGTATTAATTGCAGTTGACGAACAAGAAAAATAAGGGAAAATGTAATATAATAATAACAAATTAATAAAACCACTTTAAAACTTATATACTTAATAAAATATTAAAATATGATATTTGTATGAAAATATATAATGAATAAAAGCAAAAATTATGAAATAACATTAACTATTTTAATATAAATATAAATGCACACATTTTACAAAAAAATTAAGCTGCAAATTTACATTGCTATTTATAACTCAGACGTATCCTGCATGCACCTTCCTTTTTTCATTAATGCTTCTATTAAAAAGTCTTTCTTTACCAGTTTACGTGCATGCTGGTATTTGGTATTTCTTCGTCTTATTCTGTATAATTTGTGTCGAGATTCCAACATTACACCAATATCATGTATGCGTTTTTTAAAAGTATATACCTAGCCCTTTGGATATTTTTGACATTTCGTTAAGTTCTTTTGTTTAATTCACAAAAGGCTTCTGTCACTCAATATGTCTCACGATCTTAGTGCACAAATATTTTTTTTTTGCACACTTCGACCCAATCGTATAATGCAAGCTTTCATTTGAATTCTGTGTCTTACCCCACTATTGAAACACCTTTCTAAAGGTGCAATAGAAGCAAAACATTACTTTTAGACAAATTCTTGAAAGTTTTGCTATCTCCACCAGGCAATAATGTAGAGTAACGAAATCCGAATGATTACGATTTTTCCTACAGTATCAATGCTGCCTCCATTTCCATAGAATCCGATGAACTGGTGTGATTGATATTACACTCATTTTTATGTCTTTCAAACCGCATATCAAATTCTGCACTTGATTTTTCAAGCTCTCTTTTTGCAATAGAACTATGACGGCATAATAAATAATGATGATATGAAAATAATGACGGCATGCCTTGCGAGGTCCGTTGTCCTCGTATTTCTTCTAAGTGCTACATTAATTAAATAATACATCAGTCAGTCTATATTCGAGGACGATGGACGCTTCAGAGTAAGAAGGAATCACTCGAAGCGATGAATCCTTCATAAAAAGAGCCCATTGTGCAGGCAAAAGGAAGCCGTATTACAATCGGGGGTTGCTCGATTAGGTCTGGCGTCAGCAACATTATGCGACAATATAGTGAAGTCATTGGTTTACTGAAATTGCTTAGTGACCAGATCATCCCATCAATGAGTTTTTTCTTCCTTGTGGAGCTGATATATTCATGACGACAATTATAAGAACCATCGAGCATGAATTACTCAGAATTGGTTCAGATAACATATGAGAACTCAATTTTTTGCATTTTTTAACGTACCACAATACCTTAATCCATTCGAAAATCTTTGTAATATACTGGAACAGGGTTTTGGGGTTGGTTTGTCTTTTTCGTCATTAGTTCAGTATCTCAGTGAAGGATTAGAGCCAGATATGGGGGACAATAAAAAGTAAATCCATACAAGACCTCATTGAAGCAATGCCACGTTGAATTTAGGTTGTAATCCGAGCCAAAATGTCGATGATATCTCATATGTGCTCGATGTGAGAAGGATCTAGTAATTTTGCAGACCTAAGAAGCCTATCAACGCTTTGAACAGCATATTGTTAGACAGCAGTTGTATGGAGTTAATACAGTTGCAAACCGAAACTATGATCAAGAATATAAGCACAACCGGTTCATTCTCCAGCCAGACGTACAGATTTGCTGTAGCGGTGCTTGGCATAACGCTGAGAAAGCTCATGTTGTCATAGGAAACAATTCACAACAACATAGTCCTGGCAGAGGTGTTTCAAGTGCTTATCCCGTAGATAGCCTGGTCCAAGCCCTCTTCTAGCCTCCTTCCAGTGAAAACGGTGGTCGCCAATCGCAATAGTGACCCATTACGGCCGAATCCCGGTTTTCTTGAGGCAGTACTTACCCGCGACCAATACTTCCAACAGTCAAGCTTAGTGTAAGCATCCCTGCTAAGACTTTCTGCATTTTTTGCGAAAAGAGAATCCACTTTCTTGCAGCCTTATTACACGGTCTCATTCAAACTCAGTAAGCTACTTAGATACAGTCATCTTCTTTTCCTTAAAGACATTCTTGTCTCAAATCTAATCACTAATTCAATGAGAAAGATAAATAACGCTCACGAAACATTGCATTTTCGAAGCAAGCGCGATTTATTCGCCCATAGTGGCGCTATGAGCGCTTCTTTTATTCGGTTAATATAAATTTGAATAAGTGTAATCTTTCAGCCGTGTAAACATGCCTCCCAAATTCCGTTTATCTAGAATAACTTTTTTTTAGAATTGGAATTTTATTTTCCACCACTGTGTGTATATGCATTTGTATGATAACCCAAATTTTGAACTTCTCATGAATGAAATAAAATATATTTATTTTCAATGAATTTTCGAATTTAATTAACTGCTGTACTTTCAGAAACTGATTTTTATAATTTCGAAGATTCTTTCTGTTATATTCTGGTGAACATGAGAATGTTTAAAAATTATTTTTTGTACTTTTAAAACTGCATACTTTCTTTAAAAAATACTATAATTAAAAATTATTACTGTGTATTATAAAATATTTATCAAAAAAATAAAATCGTATGCTATCAGTATAGCAGGCCATACAAAATATTAAAAATTTGAAAAATAAACATACCTTTCTGCATGTTTTTGCTTCTTCACGATCTGAAAGAAAAAACAGTTAGCGCTAAGTAATTCGTACAAATGTTTTGTACCTATCCTTAATTCCGTATTCAGCTACAGATAAAATTGTTATCTCTGTTAGGAAGATTCGATTTTTAAAATAGTGTAAGTGGAGAGCATTTCACAAAGATAACAGTGATCAATTCCCGCGGTAGCTATATATATTTTTTGTTATTAGTATCGGTTTAGAATTTTGCAACAATTTTTCCTGGTTTTTTAAACTGATTAAATTTTGGCAAACCAACATGACAATTAAGAAATGCTGCAAAACAACTCATTCAAATTTTTTATGTAACGCTATATTTCTCGTTTCAGTCATAATCAACTAAATTTTTCAGTTAAGTTTATTCAGCAGAGATGATTCGTCAACAAATTAAATGAAATATATACTTCAAACAAAATAGTTTTAAACTAAATGATTTAGTCAACTTTTTATAGCAAGGATAAACGCCATTGCATTTTTCTCCAATATTCACACGAGAGTAAATCGCGAGGATATTTCTAAGTGGTCCATTTAAAATATTTCTATTATTATTCAATATTCAGAGAATTATAGGCAACTCTTATCCTTTAATAACGAGAATAGTTCAAAAAATACCCGTTTCTAACGACAAATGGTACTGTTAAGATAAGCAGGAGTTACCGTTGTGTGCTGCCATCTGTTAAACCAAACCGAAAGGAGTATGACACGGATTCAAAGGTTAATTTTGACTTAGCATTTTTGTTACAAAAATTTGCTAGCTGCAGCTTCAAGTTATCACTGTCGACATGATCTGAATGCATCATTATATACCGGAAGCCAAGCAACAATAGGTTGGTTTTGGTGACTCTATTCCAAAGAAGATCGGAAAAGTCATGGAGATGATTGTTTGGGATACAAAGGGTGTCCTATAAAAGGATCAATGGACATATTTCGAGAGGCCAATTCTCTCGCTTTCATTCTCGAGAGACCAATTCTTTGTAGTGCACTACGGGTTGGAAGTAGGATGGCTTTAGGATCAACGGACAGTGATTTATTCCCTTCCTATTCCCAATGCTTCATTCTTTGTAAGGGTACAATCTCTGATGACAATCAACATTAATTGCATTCAGTACTTATTTTAATCAAATTGAATAAATATTTATAATTACACTACGTATAAAGTAATTTTTCAGGGTAGTAAAATGAAATTGAGCTTGTGTTATTTATTATACATTTGCAGTGTTTTGAAAGTATATACACTAAGCCTTTTAACAAAAAATATTATCCACGTTTTTACAAATCAGCTTTACGAGTAAAAGTAATTTTAATATGTATCACAATGGTTCACAAGGTATCAAAATTATACAAGTATAATGAGAAAATGAATAAAAAATTGCATATTGTTTTCAGAATGTGTTAATAATTATGAAGTTTCACATGAAAAATATTTTTAATCATACAGAGTAATATCAGTAATACATACTAAGAACCTACATATGAGGATTAATTAAACACTGTGCAAAAATATCGCAATATCTATCATTTGAATAATCAGAAATTGGAAGAAAGCAGTATATAATTTTATATGCTTTCGAAACTTAGTTTATTGCCCCTGAAAGTGATTGACTTTTAGAGAGAAAAGTTAATAGTAAAATTACCTTTTAATTAAAAAGACGAATCAGTAAATCTTGAAACATTTGTTTTGGAATCACTATTTACGAAGCAGTAGTTCATTATGTGTAAATTCAAAAATAATCGATTTAGTCATCCTTAAAATCTGTAAACTATATTTGCATCTGTCTACATATCTTTTTTATAATATTGCAAATATATCAGATATATATATTTTCCCTTTCTGTTATTTTTAATTTATTTAAAGTACTTGGAATGTTTACAGAATTTTGATATGAATTCAAATACGGAATAAAACGTTTTTACATAAAATTTCTTTAAATTTCAAAGTTTCAGAAAAGTTGAATTGATATATACGTTTAAATTACGTTATCAAAATCATAGGGAATTTCGGTGATTTTGAAAAAGAATTTTAAGTATTGTACACAATATTACATTCGTATAATAACCCGTAATTTTAGTTTTATACCGAATTTAACATGATCCTTACTTCATCCAAACTTTTTACAATGACAAGGCATAATTTTCAAACTTCAGAGAAATATTCACCGTGTTTTTTTGAAAAGTGAAGTATCTTGTATTAACGGAAAAGTTTATAGCGCAGGATATATATATATATATATATATATATATATATATATATATATATATATGTATGTGTGTGTGTGTGTGTGTGTGTGTGTATTGATTCAACTTAAATTCAATAGTTTCTCTTAATAATAATTTAACTTTCAATTTTGTCCCATTCTCTCTAATTCCAAGTAAAGAGTTCATTTTTATTTCCTGATCCAATTATAAATTATCCTTTTATTTATTAGATCAGGCTCTCATAAAATTAGTTTAATCCGCTTTCCCACAGTCTTAAATCTATCAGAATAATCCCTATTAGACTCTCTGTCTTTCGCAGAAATCTCTAAGAATCTTATTTCTTAGGGACATTTTGTCAT
>BMAW01037325.1:0-15527 GCA_019974015.1 Nephila pilipes
TACTTAACTGAGTATTACATGTGATGTAATGTGTTTTTTCATCAGGCTAAGATAGCTACAAGTTATCTCTATATTATTAAATATGTCTTAGTCATAGTAAAGTAGAATCCAATGTGTTTCTAATTATTTAAAGTTAGTTGAAGAATTCAAATTTAAATATCATCTTTGAATGTAAAGAACAGCAAATTACTGATGAAACTTGTCAAAATATGTTTTAAATGGTTTTATTTACTTTTCTCTATAACACAAAATTCATTTTTTGGATCAATTGAGAGTTTATATATATGTTTATAATTATATAAACACCTTCAAAGCACAAAATTGGTACGGTCCGTTTTTCTATCGAAATTTATTTATGATATTTAGTTACGTGACAGTAATATAGGATGTGATGACACAATATAGCTCTGGTAATAAACTGAATTCCTGCATTTAAAAAATTCAAAAACGAAAAATGAAATAATTTTTTGGTTCGCACAGTCAACAAAATCTCTTTATCGGAATTTATAATAATGATGCAGTACTCGTGTACTTCAGACCCATTTAAATTCCAATCCATAGAAAAAGAAAACATTTCAAACCAACAATATTTTTTTTTCTAGACTATACCAGACTCGGTTGAATATAACTCGAGCAAAGCATATATATCTATTATTAACAATCTATCTAGAAAAATTGCTTTTCTTCTACTTCAAGCGATATAACTGAACACTGTATTATGTCTCTGTCATATTCTGGCAATCCCCTCTCTATCTCGCCAGTTCATAGATCCCTAAATTCTTCTCTGGAATCCACCCTAATCTCCACCTGTTAAAGATCTACACCAAACATACACACACATCCTAACATCCAACGCAATCACCATCTGTTTCGACACCTTGTAATACACTTCTAGAATGTCATCACAGCTCCACGATCCCAACTTGATGTCTCCAGGAAGCAAGAGAAGGAATTGGCAAGATTGACCTTCCTCTATGTCCAGATGATGGATTACTCTTCATTACGATCCGGGTGAGCAGCAACAGAAATCAGCAAGATTAAGAAGAAGGCTTCGGTTGTATAGAAAGATGAATTGTCTGAGATCGGGTTGGTACAAAAAATGTCTGCTTTGACCCCTTTTAATGCATATGGATTGTTCTTTTTGATGGATACGTTTGGCTAAACACTATGTACGTTTATATCGCTCCTTTAATTGAATGTGATGGATAGCCCTAATTGACGTGACTGGATATATTTTTCCTTTGACGAGTTTTGGCGATAAATGTCAAATGAAATTGTTTTTTGGATTATCCATCACAATTTAAAGGCTTAGAAGTAAAATATTAAGACACTTGGTATTATAACAGGTATCCATATATTAGATTTAATTTCGGTGTTAACTGTGAGATTTAGTAAAACTTTTCATACAAAAACAATTTATTTTTATGTTTGTCATAACTTTATGCTAAATAATCAGATTCAGTTTTTTAATATAACAAAGCACTTTAATTGCAATGTTATATACCAAATTTATTAAATTATAGAGGATAAAATATTTGAAATATCTTTCTAATTTTAATTTAAATTAAATCAGTTATTTTAGTAAGCAATACGATTTATGATTTTCCTATCAGAACTGAATGCCATATTAGTTATTCAAATTACAAATTAAAGTAAAAATATATGTATTAGTGGAATGTACCAAAATTTTAAAAAGCACAAAATGATAAACTGATATATATGTAATAACCACGCTGACATAAATAAATATTCAAAACCTATTTATATACATCGTATCTTGAATTCAGCTCCTATTCTTTTATAATGAACGGAAATTTTCTAAACTGTATTTTAAGTAAATAAAATAACAATTGCGTAAAAGTTCTAGAAATTTGATGATTGTTTTCTTAATTTTTATGAATTATATATTTGAGAATTTCATGCATTTTCAAAAATTTTCATATGAACTCTAATAAATGTTTGCTGGAAAGAAAGAAATATAAATTTAGAATACCCAATTTGATGACGTAGAAGTTAATTTATTAAAACAAGAAGTAATTGGTATGCGACAAATTTTTGCGGAATGCAGTATTAATAATATCATGAAAGAAAAATTGACTCGTTTTGTTTCATTGTACAAGTGAGATACAAAGTAAATACACAAAACGTTATAGATGGAATTTCTTGAAAAGCCTTTTGAAATAAAGCTATCTATGATTCAACTTTTTTAAATTTGTTCATGTGAAATATGTCCAAATAAATATGTTATCAATATTAAAACATTTTTGTAAATATTGATAAGCAATACATATTCATCCTATTATTTTAGAAAATTTATGATTATAATCTGTTAAATAAAAAATGTGACTTAAATTTACAAAAAAATTATTCCTATACTATTTGGTGTATATATTTATGAAGGATTTTTTCACAATCTTTTTTC
This sequence comes from Nephila pilipes, assembly GCA_019974015.1. Lineage (NCBI taxonomy): Eukaryota > Metazoa > Arthropoda > Arachnida > Araneae > Nephilidae > Nephila > Nephila pilipes. Next base: position 2,423 of record BMAW01037325.1, read on the forward strand.
TAAGTTTTGGAGCTAAGTTATGGAAATTTTCCATTACGTAGCTGTGAAATATATAACGGAGATATAAATGCTTATGTAAATATGTAAATGCTTTCTTCTGAGGAATCCGAGCATTGTTAAGATATTTCGGTTCAGAAGGAAACTTGAAATCTGAATTACTTATTTTTATCACCATAAATGCAAATTTACCCAGTTGATTAAAAACAGCTGAATACTCATCAATTATCATTCATTTTGAGAAATAAGTTGCTCAAAATGAAATTAATAAAAAATATTTGTCAAACATGTCATTATTTAAAATAAAATTTTAACACATTCACCAAAAGTGACTCAACAAACAAACAAATTAGCATTTGGTAATTTAAAAAAAAAATAGAGAAAAAAAGAGGGTATTTCAACATCAGATGGCTCAAATCTAGACAGTGGTATTTTTTAATTGTTTTTCGGTCGTTTTAGGTAGAACATAAATTTATACACTGCTTAGAAATATTAAGAGAAGAAAATAGTGATGTACTTGAAGAGCACAAAAATATAATATAAGTCATAAAACGCGTAATGAACAGACATAAATCTTTTAAGAATAATCGAAGTAACTCCGTGGTCAAAATGACAGACCAAGTTGTTTTAATTTTAATCATACAAATATTACCTATTTAGAAATACACATTATATTTTCAATAATCCATATCTTTTAAATGTAAAAAATAGAAATTAAAACACTAAAGGACAATGACTGAAAGCATATTTTTCAACGAAACTATAGTTTTGGATTTTTAAACAACGGATATTTAAAAATAAAAATAAATCATTGTATTAAGATACAAGTTAAATATAACAGAAAATTATTACCTTGAAGTAAATTAAAATATGTTTTCATATCCTTCTTTTCAATATTTTGATTTATTCAGTATAAAAATCTCTGAGGAAATAAATCAACTTATATTTTGACAATACATATATTTTTCTTATTTTACACAAGCCAATACCAAATACTTTCTTTAAAAAATCCACGATGGATGTTTCTTGAAGACACAATTCATGTAAAGAAATGCATTGATGAAATTAAAAATTATAACTAAAAATTATTATAATTAAAATTATTAATTATTTAAGAAAATTTATCTTGCTATTTGGAATAAACGTCTACAATAGAAATAATCTCGATTTTCATATTAGTTCAATTTGAAAACATTTGTTAATACGCTCTGTTAAATAGAAATAAAAATATTTCATTCAGCTTACGCAAATAAAAAGAATGGATTCAAATTTCTTTTCTGACCCAATTTTAAAGAAATATGCATGTTACGGAGGACAATCTCATAAATTATTTTTATAAATGTTAAGAAAATAAACATTTTATTAAAAAAAATGTTCTAAATACAATAATTTATGTATGTTAATATGCATAAAATTTACATTCCTCCAGTAATTATACTTAACCCAATAATTATGTTTCGCAATGAACTAATATAACCATAATTATTATTTAACTTATAGTTAGCTTTTATTATTTAAAGTGAACGAAAACGTAATATGATTTTTAATATTAGAAAATAATTAATCTGTATTGATGATAATAAAGTAAGTTATAAGATTCACTTATTTTCTGATTAATTTTTTAATTTGCTTATAATTAATATGCCCCGGGTTTGATCAATATTATATATAACATGTGCTTCAATTCTTATTTACTTTTTTGAATCAAGAAATGTTTCTCAAATTATTCGAATAACTTTCCATAAGGTGATCAGAAGTTTATAAAGATTTAGCATGTTCCTTGTTCGATTGAATATAATTTTCGTGTCTATTCAAATACTCATGTTGGTTTCCGTATAAAGCGTCAACAATACTGTGAAATACGATTTCGGATATTGATTTGTGACATTTGCTCTTAAGCATTGCTTCACTTATTATTAGTTATATTCTGTTAAATCGTCTATATTTTTATCTGGGGACAAATGTTAATTTGCTGAAATAAAGATTTGAAAGTAGTTCAAGAAACAAGATGATGTAAGAGGGAAAGGCGAATGCGTAATAAGGTGATAGTTTATATACAAAATAATCCTCTTTATTATTAAGAGAAATAGTCCTCTTTATTATTTAATAGAAGTTATTTATCTACTTTAGGGCTGGAAATTGTTTCAGTTCGGAGCCCACTAACAGTAGAATCAGTTTACTGAAATAAATTTAGCCTATTATACATTTCTACATTTTTTTTAAAATCAGGAGTGAGATTGCTTACTGAGATTCTTGTCACAGCCTCCAAGTTAATGTTTGTTAAGAGCACCTACATTTGCTCTAGTTGATTCTCAAGCAAGAAAAACTTTGCTTTCAAATATATGTAGACCTAAATATAGAGAACATTTTCCCAGCAAATTTCTTAATAGCCATACGTTCTTCGGCAGACAAATATATGTAAAAACCTACTAATATCCGCTGCGTGCAACAATTTCAAGCTGAAGTTCCTCAGGGGCTGAGTCAATATCAACAGTGATGAGATAATAGTACTAATTGAATTTAGTCTCAGTTTTTTGAATTCCTGAATTTCTCTTGTGACCTTCAAACTCTTCAGATGATATCTAATCTGTTTTCCTAATAGGAAAAAAGACAAAAATTGCCTTCGCATGCTTGTCACGCAAATAGACTTAATTTTGCTTTCAATAACTTTACATGCTCCCACATTTCATGTGCAAATAATCACTTTCCCTACAATGTTATGTTCAGCTCATTCAGTTTCTCAAATACACCAGCTGAAAGCATCATCTCATATCTCCCCTCCTCATATTTTAATTTTGTAAGAAAGTCATGAGATATCCTCCTTCATATTCAGAAATAACAGGATTTCCTTGTACAATGTCCAGATTCATTTTATCTCTTTGGCTTAGCTATGCCACATCACATTCTTGTAGTAAATTAAGTCTTCATGCTATGCCTCCACATCCTCAAGGAAATGAAAAGACAAGATATTATTTTTGTGTCTTGTAACTTATTTTTAAACACATAACCATAACTGCATTTTTTCCACTGAAACACGGGCTCAATATCTGTAATAATTGGCATTTAGATACAGAACAAGACAGTTTTCCTCACAAAATGTACAGCAGGTCAAAGAAATTCTGGCCATTCATTTTATTTTTCGTTGATTCTAAGCCAAGCGATTTCTGTATAATGGCGAAATTTTCATTAATTCTACGAGAAAAGATGAGTAATTCGGCAGTGTCTTTCTTAATTATCCTCTGATCTAGTGCCAAAGAAATCCAAGCACAATCTTCATTTTCGGTCTTCAACTGTTTAGTGAGTTCATCAGTAATTGAGTCAATGCGCCGTACTATAGTCCTTCTTGAGAATGAAATGCTTTCAAGTTTACTTTCAACATCATAAAATAATACATTCGTATTTACTTTACCATACACTACTTAATGAACTCACCATCCGGAAAAGGCTCGTTGCATTTATAAAGCTTGGAGGCTATCATGAAGTTTGGTTATGTAGAATTATTTTAAAGTGTTGATTGCATTGTAAATAATGTTTATTGACTCTTCATCTGTGTCCGTCCAAGGAGAGTTTGCAACTAAATTCGCTAAGCTTTGTTTCATAATGTCGTGTCAAATTGTAATCCTTTAATAAAGCTATCGTTTATGGACACAAAAAACATACTACTTTATTCTTTATACTAGTATTACCAAATAAATATTTACTTCTCCAGTCTTCATTTAACACACGATATTAATCTCTGACGTTACGATTTTTCCAAAGGGTTCATAGTTTCACTTAAGTTAGAAATTCTTATAATCTCTTTTGATAATACAAAATGAAGTTACCCATAGCAACAGGAAAGTCATAGGACATTTTATTTACATTGCGTGTGCGTATTGCCAAAGCTGTACCAGTTTAATATACTACATTAATCTTCAGTCACGCACGGTATGACGTCATGACTCTTATTTTTAATTTTTCTTCATGTCTTGTAATTTATCTTAATCTGTATCCAATGACGTAACTACTTCTAGTGAAGAGCAAATATTAATATTGTTCTCTCTCATACAAATACTCCAATTGGTGTCGCTTGCAGCGCTGGTAACCCTGAATTGTTCTGTAAAAAATGATGATTTTGTCGTTGAAAAATGTGAATATTTGCTCACCATATGAAAAATTTGTAAATAAAATATTTATAAAAAGAATTGGTTTAACCCGAAATATTTGCCATTATACCACAAAGAAATGGAAATCTCTGTTCAAGCAGATATTTATGGTTATCCTAGCTAGCAAATATGGACAGTGGACGATATTTTCCTTGATCTACATTAATAAGAGATGTTTAATTTTATTACATAATAAATGGCTCAAATTTAATTTAAGATACGTGAATCTTGACATAGGTCTCGGATTAAAATATATTTACAATTTGCATTTATTCCTTTCCCACATTAAGATATTTTTATTAGTTTTCTCAACAAGAAACTTACTTCCTCACTATCTTATTAGATATTGTAAATAACTATTATAATCTATGGTTTGTTATATTCTATTTATATGATCACAGATCCTTGATAATTAACATAAAAACACAATCGGATTCTACCGCCATATATAGTAAAAAAAACACCTGACTTGAATTTGTCAGAGCAGCTGTCACAGCACCGGATTGGTTGTTATCAACTATCAATTTGCGAGGACTACAAACTTATGTCCAACATGACCCTTGACAGACGACTAAAAAAGCGCTAATCTCTAACACCTGTACACCTTCAAGTTCAATTACAGTGGTGTCTAGCTCAATCACTTTAGAACTGCACTTACTGGAGATGTATAGCTTTTAGTGACGAGTCTCGTTTCCCACAATGTGTCCCGACGACTACATAGACGTGTCTGGATACGTCCACACAGCGTAGGGAACCTGTAAATACTATTACACGCCACACAAGCCCACATCAGGCGTTATGGTCTGGGGTGCCATCTCCTTCAATAGCCGAACCACTTTGGTAGATAAATTTTGCTTTAGTAAGAATTTCGGAAGGATATCATTAATTTAAAACCACATCGAAGACATCATTATGTAGTCTGGGCAATAGACGGCTAGATTGAACTGCGGATGTCCTGCAGGGATCTCTATCCTTGCACAGGCAGGCACAGAATGCTCCAGTCCTTGAAAAACTCTCGCACATTCCAAAAGATCACATGATACTAACACCTACTTCCTATTGAGCATCTATTCAGTTATCCGTTTCAGAAAATGTAGATGTTAAATGGTGAATATCATAATCTCTTGCGTCGTTATCTAAGAATATTTTTGCCTAGTCTTGCATGTCGCACATAATGCTTCAGTTATGTTAGAGAATTAGTATATATATGTGGTGTGTGTAAAGATTCAGAATAATAACTACTTATTACACACACACAGTTTATTTGCTGACGAAGGACAGAACATAAAAACACAAAACAAATTCATTAAACTCGCGTCATCACAGCTTTAACGTCCAGCACAATCTAACTCAAAGCGCAATTTCCTGAACCGTCTTATTCAGCATCTGGCTCCTTCTCCATCTACGTCACATCTCACTACGTCACATCTCTCTCGAAGTACTAGGTGGCGCTCTGCAAGCATCATAGCTACCTTCCGGGATTATAGATCAGCAGGTCTTAGATCCCACAGTCTCGGTCATTCTGACCTTCATTGCGCCCTCGCAATGCGCTTGATCGACATCAGAAACAGACACATCAGGATAACTGCAATTAAAAGGGAAAAAAACGAGAGAAAAAAAACGAAACAGATACACAAACACAAAAAAAATGTCTTAGTTGGACCACGGTTTCATATGATCGGCTGCAGTTGCAGTCTGGAGCGGCCTTTCGTGAATGCCGACTCGTTCAACTTCATAGCGATCGTGCGGCTTGATGGATGTGACTTTATAGGGTCCAAGAAACTTAGGTTTCAGTTTCATTCCTGGAGTACACTGAGTTCGTTGGATCGCGACGAGGTCATTGATGGCATAAGTACGCGCGGTCTTACGCTTTTTATTAAACTGCTTTTCATTTTCCTGTTGGATCTTTAATAAGTTATTTTTTGTCTATCGTCCATGATGAAGTTTAAGTGTTCTTCTTCCAACAGCTCTTGAATTTTAGAATCTTCTTTGTTCTGCATCTTAATGCCAACCATCAGTTCAAAAGGTGTATATTTTGTACTTCGTGAGGTAGTACTGTTGATGATACGTTGTACATCTGCTACGTATGTATACCACTTTTTTGGGTCGTCTAGTGACAACTTAGATAATACAGGGAGAAAAGTTCCATGAATCCGTTCTATCTGGCCATTGCCACGAGGAATTCCAGTAGCGATAGTAAAATGATCTATACCTTCTGTTGCACAATAGTCAGAAAATTCCCTTGAGGTGAATGCACATCCACGATCAGTAATGATTCGGGAAGGATTACCAAAAATACTTTGTTGTAGTATTAATTTAGCTATAGCGTCTGTTGCTGAAGAGTATTTCACTGGATAAAACCAAGCGAATTTTGTGAAAGCATCTACAACCGCGAAAACATGAATGTAATTTTTGTTGGTGGGAGATCGGGATTCAACGAAATCGATATCGTAAGTATTGAGAGGTTCATTATCTTTCGGAATAGGGTTCAGTAGTCCTTTTTTGCCACGTTTTTTGTTTATTAAAATACAATCGGTGCAATTTGCAATTATACTATCAACTTTCCCTCTTAAGTGGGGAATATAAAAGTCGCTTTTCAGAATTTCCTCTGTTTTTTTCTGTAGCAAAATGTCCCCGTTGGTGAACATCTCGAATAATATCTACTTCCATGAGTTGAGGTACGACAAGCACAATTCTCGTCCTTGTTCATATTTATACAAAATATCTTCCTTTATTAAAAAATCACAGATTTCAACCTTTCTTACCATGGATTTATTTCCATCTTTTTCATTTTAAAGGTATTGCAATCTGAAACAACTTTAAAATGTTTCCACAAAATGTAGACGTGGTATATTTTTACTGCCTCTATCACATCCATAACTTTTAACTCGTAATTGAAATAACGTCTTTCAGTGTCGTTAGTTTTACCGTTCATGTAACAACCAGGGTATAATTTAGAGTCTATGACAGATTTGTGTAATAAAACAGCGGCTATCCCGTCTGCATCAGCGTCTGTATGTATTTCGGTCTTACTATTAGGATTATAAATTGTTAACACTAGTTCTTGGCATAAAAGTGCTTCTAAGTGATTAAAGCAACTGAGCTCTTTTTCTTCAAATTTGAAAGACTGGTTGTTTTTTAGAAGATCACTAAGAGGTCTTGTTATTGATAAAAAGTGTGGTATGAATTTCCGAAAATAGCCACAAACACCCAAGAAACTCTGAACGTCCTTAGTACATTGAGGTTCTGGGAAGTTGGTAACTGCTTTGGGTTTGATAGGTGAAGGATTCAATTCACCATTTTTAATATGATGCCCTAGGAAATCAGTTTCACGTTTGAGGAATTAATATTTCTTAAAGTTAAATTTATGGCCGTATTCTGAAGCCACTTTAAACACACGTTGTAATTTATGTAAAACTTCGTATTCGTCTTTTCCCGATATGAACAGGTCGTCCATTTACATGATTAAGGTATTATCCTTCATTTAATCTTTAAAAACTGCATAAATATACCGTTGAAATACAACAGGACTCGTGGAAGGACCGAAAGGTATCTTTAAGAATTCGTAAACATAATTATGTGTCACAAATGCTGTGTATTTAGTACTATCTGGATGTACATAACAATGAAAAAAAAAGCATTTTCGAGATCAAGAGTAATAAATACGTTTGACTGTCAATTTATCAAGATCATCGTCCATCAAAGCAATAGGGAAAGAGTCTTTGACGATTTTTCTATTTAAACGCATATAATCAATATATTGTCTGTAATCGCCATTCTTTTTTTTTTTCACTAAAACTATGGGAGAAGAAAACGGACTATTTATATTTTCTTTAATTATTCCTGCATTTAACCAATTCTTTATTTGTGAATCTGCAAATAATTTTTCATTTGCCGCTAATTCTCTGGTTTTTGAGTGAATAGGTGACTCATCGATTGGAACAAATTTCGTCGATTAGAACGTCAGTAATTTTTCTTTTCAGTGGCTTATAAGTATCTAACATTTGTTTTAGATTTTGTTTTATTCCCTGATTGCTAATGTGACTCAAATCCACTTCATTCAAATTTATTGCATTCGCTAGATTAAAAAAAAATTTTCAATGTGTTCAACATCTGCTATTTTTTTTTACCATTTTCAAGAATTTTGCGCGCAGACATCGCACTTGGCTTTACAGTAACAACAGTCTGTACTTTGACCTCATTTTTTGCGTTCGCCTCGGAAGCAACATCAGGTGTCAGTCGGAATGTTGACGTAATGTGTTTTATGTTATTAGGCAAGGTTTTGCAGTTGGGAATTCGATTGAAATTAATTGTTGCAGAACTGGCATGAAAGTATTTCTTTTCCCCGCGTTTTCATTTATAGCAATATTTAATTTGCTACTTACATCAAGGCCAATAATAACATCATAAAATTATTTTTTAAACTACATAAGTTTCCGTTGCTAAACTGCATTTATCAAATTTAAAGTCAGAATGATGAAAGACGTTCGCCACTGATCCAGCTAAACATACATTATTAAAAGATAGTTTTGGGGATCCAATTTTTCATAACTTTCATAACTTATCATTGATAATTCGGTGCCTATATCGAGTAAAGAAAGCATTGATTATAACACCTTGAATCTCAACATATTCTTCTATTTTTTTAGGAAAGGTATTACTTCTAGCGACTAAAGTCTGATTTACTTCTGATTGGTAACAAAATTTAGCTATATGCCAAAATTTAGAACATTTCAACCTTTCTTCCTTAATATTATGCTCAGAGGATTTATGACCTTAAAATTTACAATTGAAATATTTTATTTTTGAATTATTTTCACTTTTGTTACCACAATACTTATTTTTTGGTTTAAAACCAATAGTCGGAGCACGAACAATCAACGGCATTTTTCCGCGTTCTTTAACAAATTGTATTTTTTTCTGTGTATTATCGTGAATTCTTCTGTTTGCTTCTCTTCTGAAAATTACTTCGCACAATTTCATAACTGTGCAATTTTTGTACTAAAACGTCGATACTTGTTATTTTAGATAATTCATTTATAAGATGCTCGCGTATGTCTGGAGGTATTTTTTTCCTTTAACTGGTCTGAAATCAAAAAGTTGTTTTAATTCTTTAAAAGTTTGAATATTTAGGCCGGTTATCCATTCATCAAAATAATTTTGGAGTTCAAATGCAAAATCACGCCAAGAGGCAGAGGATTCCTTTCTGTGTACAAAACTTTTTAAACTAAATTGCTCAGGACTCAATTTAAATCGTTTCAAAAACTATTTCTTAACATGAGTGTAGTCGTTGGCTTGCGGATCAGGTTCGCATGCCCCAATATTTACTACCTCCAAAGTAAGTAAAGGTAATAAATGTGTTACCCAATCATCATTAGGAATATCAATTCGGATTATCTGTCTCTCAAATAATGATAGGTAAACACTTATATCGCTGCCAACATCAAAACGTGACATTAACTTCATTAGATTTAGTTTAGGTACATTTCCGTCTGAAATTGTAGCTTTTGATTCTAATTCTAATTTTTTAAGTTAGTATTCCCTTTTTTCAAGCTCCTCTTTCCTTTTTTCCAGCCGTACATTAGTAATGACTTCTAAACAGTCATTTGTGAATTCTTCGTCATAATTTGTATCTTTAGTAATTAACTTAAGTAATTTAACTACTAAAGATACAAATTAATTTAAGTAATTTAGCATTTGGTTCTACAGTTAGTCCTAATTCTTCTGCTAAAGTTGTTAAATCGACCTTTCGTGCTCTCGAAAGAAATGACATTTTGTAACAAAGGAAAATAAAATAGAATATTTGAAACAGAATTTTTTCGTCCATAAAAGAAAGTTCCGCTAAGGGTATCCACAGTATTTCAAAGTCATAGATCACACTCAAAGCCAATTGAACAGTTCTTTTAAATAGTCATTTCGTCACTAAACTAAACATTTAAGTTTGATTCGTTTAGGTAAGGCCGAGCCTCCATTTGTGGTGTGTGTATAGATTCAAAGTACATACTACTTAATACCCACACACAGAGTTAATTTTCTAAATGAGGACAGAATATTAAAAAACAAAACAAATTAATTAAATTCGCATAATCATAGATATAACGTCCAGCACAATTTCCCTGAACCGTCTTGTTCAGCGTCTCGCTCCCTCTCCATCTCTTCTGGCTCTTCTGAATCTCTCTCGAAGCGCTAGGCGGCGCTCTGGGAGCATCATGGCAGTCTTCCGATATGGTAGATCGGAAGATCTTAGATCCCATATATATATATATATATATATATATATATATATATATATAATGCTTTGACCTATAACATATATAATGCTGTATATTTGACGAAGAACGAAAGCCAGAGATTCGAAGGGAATCATATACTGCCCTAGTTCTGACCTTAAACTATGACAGCCAGCGATGTGGCTGTGTTTCAGAAACGACGCGCCGGACAACTTCCAGGAAACCAGAGTTTTTCGGTTTCTGGGGAAAATATGGTTGCAAAGCTGAAACAAAGGAATTGACAAAAGGGCATCATTAGGGTCGGATCCTGCGGCTCAAATGGATTCAAATGGCAAATTCTCCTGGTCCGGACAAGCAAGGATTGACAGATTAAAAGCTTCTCCTTGATTCTGTGGGTGGTGTTGCAGGGCCATTTGTAGTTCGCAGGCATGGCTTGTATGGTTAATTCCAATAATGAACGAGAATCTATCCTATTAAATAAATAGGACAGAGCTGTGTGTAGCCACTTTTTACTTTGAGGGAAATTCGGTTTCTACGAGAAAGAGTAAAAATAGGTCTGGGGTGACCTTAGACATCTGGGGTCGCAGGCACGATACATTGAATCAATCAGCGTGTGTTTTCACTGGCCGAGAGGTCCAGGCAACCCTTTCAAAATCCTTCATGCTGATGATAGGGGAATGTAACTTGGCCAAGAACCTAAAAACGGGTGTCCCACAGGAAGCCGTAAGTAGTTGTTCCCTTTTTAACATATATATTAATGATTTTATTCTTAAAATAAGGGATACTCAAGGATTCAAATTCCCTTTTATACGGCGATGATCTGGTTTTCTGGACTGTTTCTGAAAAGGTAAGCGCAAGAACTTGTATAGAGACTAAACTATCTGCTGCTTTGAATGCTATGAAGGATTAGTGTGATACTAATAATATGGAGGCAAACTTAAATAAATCATACTGTCTGGCATTTTCAATTATATATCAATCTTTGGATATTCAACTTGAGTGAGTGAGTGTGAATGTAAAGTTTATTGGCGCAAGAGCCAGATATGGCTATGCTGCGCCAAACAAGATTAAACTGTGGTCTAGACGTGAAGTTGAAAAAAAAGGTAAAAATGGTTAACAAGAAAGAGGGTCGAAAATAGAGAAGGATCGCTAGGGTATCCCGGGATATTCAACTTGAGTATAAGGGCACTCGAAACCCTACTTGTGGTAATTTTAAATATCTGGTAATAATGTTTGATCACCAACTAATATAGAAACCCCATGAGGAGGACATTACCAACCGTACCATGAAGAGGTTAAGTGCCTTAAAACGACTTGAACGGGACAAAGTTAGGGTGTACTAGAATAATTGTACTTCAAACCTACCACGCCTTTATTCACTCCCTTTTGATTTATTCCTTTGAACCACTTGTTGTGGCCGGAAAAAATATACTCGAACCCTGGAAATGATCCAAAATGAGACTCTACTTATTTTTACTGGAGCTGTAAAGACCACCCAATAGATGCCATGCTTTTTTTGACTGGTCATTGACCACTTAGATCTGTGAATCAAGAGAAAACCATTATTATCTGGGAAAAGATCAATAGAGTACCTGGATGTTTTTCACTTTAGAACGGGATCAGTCCGGACTTGACCAGAAATCAGAAGACTCAAATTCGCTTCCTTCAGGGAGTCCTTTAATTAAAAACTGCTCTCGGCTTAATTTTTGAACCTGAACTCCTCGTTCCACCACAGAATCCAATAAAATTGAGAGCCACCTGGATTAATCTTGACTTCTATCAAAGGGTTCATAAAAGTAAAACAGATTCTTTCATCTTAAGATCCTTGAGCCTTGAAGTATTTAACAGCAACTATCCCGTATTTTTACTGATGGGTTTCTCTCGGACAATTGCTTTAACGCATATGCTCTCTGGAGTATCTTCCGAAATATTTTCTTTCTAAATTCCTATTTGGAGTGGTACAATATTTGACGGAGAAATTCCTGCGATTCGTACAGCCCTATTCCGTTACACTGCCAATTGAATAAGTTTACAAGAGCTGTTGTCCTATGCGAATCAAAGGCTGCGCTGCTGGCCATCGAATCTGATGAACATCCCTTAAACGCAGGAAGTTTTGACTGTCGTTGTCTCCTAGAAAAACTGGCTTCTATTGAGAAAACTATTGTGTTCCAGTGGGTTTCTGCCCATTGAGGGATCCTAAGTAACGGAACAGTGGACTATCTATCTAAGAGGGTGATTTGATTAAGCAGAATGTTTCTCGTCCTTTGTCTCTCTGTACAATTAAAAACCTTTTTAAAAAATCTATCAAAGCCCATGCTCAGGAGGAACTTTCCAATCGTATATCTCACAAGACCTGGAAGAATGCTGCATCAAATTTAAGTAATGGTCCAAGACATAGAGGATCGCTGAATTCCATCTAGGCACCGGGCATATGATTGCTTACGGAAAAATATTTTTAGGCTCAAAATTGCTCCTTTTCCGGCTTGAACTTTGTGCAGCTCTGGTGAAGATATGGACTCCACTCATCTGCTCCACTGCTCTGCGTTTCGAAAATATTTTCTTTCTTAACGTTACTGAACATGCTAGAGACATGTTAGATTAATGAACTTTGTTTATTGTTCCTATTTTGTGTTTTGTTTCCTTATAATTGTGTGTGTTTATTTTTGTTGCTGTAAATATTTAGAATCTGCCATTGGGAATGAAACACACACACACACACACACATATATATAT
>BMAW01037326.1:1130-15990 GCA_019974015.1 Nephila pilipes
TTTTAAAAGGTGTTAATTAAGCTTAAGTGTTTGTGGAGAAATTATATGACTATATCTTGTTTACTTTTTTCGATTGATACATATCTAATTATTTTGCCCACGCACCGCTATTACGAGTACTATTTTTTACTGAAGACATTTTCTTTAAATAATTGTAAACCTTGCATCATTTTATTAAAATATTTTTCTGACTTTAAACAAATGATTAGAAAGTTTTGTTATAACAATTTTGGATGGTTGAAGGTTTTCTATCATAAATTATAGAAGAACGTAATAGACTTAGAATTGCCAATGTTAAATTGACAGTTGTTTGAGTGTTGAAATGAAATTTTTCAAACTTCATAAAATTCGGAAATAAAGAGATGTAAAAGATTTAGCAAATCGTTTTAAAGATCAAAAAAAACCCCAGGTAATGCTTCACTATTGAAAACTTTGAGAATAGAAGATATTTATTTTTAGCACAAATTATAATTATATTAATTTTATTTTAAATTATACTTTAATTTTTTTTTAAAATCTTTATTAAAATCAAACTTGCCTTATAATATTAGGGTTTCTAAAACTTAAAATTTTAAGACATATTGAAAACTATGGAAAGTTTTCCAGATTTGTAAATTAAAAAAAACTGTAATGACTTAAATAGCTATAATACATTTTAGCTTTATTTTAATTTTTTATGAATCGAATATTGGTATAGTATCCTTTCGAAAAATGAATTTATAAACAATAGTGTGTAAAAGAAATCAATAGCAAAAATTTTGATCATAATTTTTTTTATCATAATTCAAATGTACGTTCTCTTTGAAAAGGCTATCATATGTTGTTAGAGAATCAGTTCATTCTTCGCCATTTTTCGTTACGAAAGATCTACTCGAAGAAAAAATTTGATGAAAGAAAATTATAAAAGTATAAACTGAATCATCTTTTGTATACTCATTAACATCATTTAATAAATCTTTTTTTTTTTCTAAATGAGGATTTTTTTCTATTTTAATTTAAATTTTCAGTGGTCTTTTGACTAATAACGATGACTTTCAATTTTTCTCTTCTGTGCAAACCAAATGGTTTCAGTTTGTAACAGTTTGCGCTAATATTTTGAGCTATATGTATTTATGATATTTGGTATATACGTTGATATCAGGGGCGAGAAAGTTTTGTGGTAGATCAAATACACAGACCCCTTTCAAAAATAACATAACAAATGTGAACGATAAACTTTTATTTACCAGACATCAGATTTACGATTTGCATTTGATACTAAAAAATAAAAGCATCAAAAAACCATAAATTACTAATATTCAAATATTAGTTCGAGTAATAATTTTTGTATTCATGGTATGAGATTATATATATTAACTAGCTACATAAGTTTCTTAGTTAAAAAATCTCAATTTATTCAGAATCGCTTTATTCCCAACAATAATCTACAACAAGTCATTATAGCAATATTTTTACTTTTTCACCAAATAAAGCTGCAAGTTTAATGATAAAAAAAATTTTTTGATGTTAAGTTGTAATTATTCTTTTTTAATCGACTTTAAGTCACTATTTTGGACTTTAATTTAAAAATAATGAATTTATGTCAAACAAAGTTCATAAAAATGATATATGAGAACGTCACAGGAGATTAATATGTTTTAAATGATGAGTATTTTGTACGTAGTAATAAGAAGGAAATATAGAGAGTATAGTATTTTGAACATAGTAACGAATAAGTCTTCAGAGATATTTGAAATGGAATGCAGGATTGAAGTTGTAATCTCATACATTTACTATTTCATTAAAAATTAGAATTCTTTATGAAGTTAATAATTTCATGAATCTGTCTTGTTATTAAATATAGTTTATAGTTGTGCGTCAATGGATATAAAATACAACATTTATAACAGTAATTAATGATATAAATTTAAAAACTAAAATGGGTATTAAAATACAAGATTTAAAAAGAATTTACAAAAAATCCTTTCTATTTTCTATACTAATAAAGGTCAAATAATTATGCAATTATTTGCAAAAATATTATGTACAACCTAAATATTAGTAGCCCACCTAGAAGGGAATAACGTTTATTTGGAAATAATTTTAATGACCAAGAAATTGATAACAAGAATACAGTCCCTTTTCTCTACTCTCTCTCTCTGTATATATATATATATACATATGTATATATATATATATATATATATATATATCTATATATATATATATATATATATATATATATTTATATAACAAAGTCTAAAATTGAAGAATTAAATTGCAGCTTAGATTTTTATGTTTATTAGATTAGTAATAATTATAATACAGAGACAGATTGTTACAAACAATCTTACAGATACTGTTAATGATTTATAGTAAAACTGCTATTATTAAAAAATAATTTAGATATTATGAAGAAAATAAAAGGACAAAGATTTGTTGCTTTTCATAGTTGTGATATTGAAGACCTTTTTTAATTTGATAGACGCAGATGATCTAAAGAAATTGCCAATTTAGGTACTATTAAAGTACTATTAAACCATTATTAAGGTATAAAGGTACTGTTTACCTAGAAAACTTGTATTAAATGTAAAAGTTAAAACAATTAAACAAACAGTGAGTATTCCCAATTTGGACCTGCAAGTAATTGTTTTGGTGAATATCTACAAAATAATTTGATAAAGATAATTTTTATTATATATTTAGATATATTGAAGGCTTATTTATTTTTTGAATCATATTAAGCCTTCTGAAGAAATTTAACTTATCACGTTTTGTCATATATATTTAAATCTATGTATACTAATAGATTTTGTAAAAATATGAAACAAGAATACTTAGACATACAACTGAAAAAATGAAGATAATGAAAATTTTCATAATATTTATATCTCACCTCATTATATGAAAAAAAGTTTAAAAATTTCTTATTATTAAGGTCCCTACCTGAAATAGCTGTTTACGTATTTCTATTTTTTAGAAATATTAAACTAATAAAGTAAATAAACATTAAAATAATAAATAATCTAAAACAACGTTAAAAGAAGTTTATCAGGAAGTTACAAAAATCCAAATTATCGTTTTAAGATATCTAAGATACAGTTATGGCACTAGTATGCAATGATCCAGATAGTGACTCTGTATAGGCTTTTCTGGTTATGGGTGGATGATTACCCTGTATTTACGTTTTTGAGTTTTCACCAGTTAATTGGAAACTCTAAAATTTCTGGGTTACTACAAGAAGCCTCTCTTTTTTAGTCAAAGTGAGATTAGGAGCTAACACATGTGAAAATTCTTGTTACATTCCAAATAAAGGAACTTAATATCTCTCGAAGGAAAAGTTCTTTTCTTTTATCATGTATATTATTATATGAAATGTTTATTATTTTTTAATTAAAATGTCAATATTCCGCTTCATTTATACTAATGATAGTTTGTATTAAATTTAATTACTCTGTATAAATAAGAAAATAACATCATCAAGGTATCTAAATATTCTTCAGACTATTATATATATACATATATAATCAAAATATCTTCAATAAAATGTAAATATATATTGGCTAGTAATTATTTGTAAAACCACTTTGGGATATATCTTTTAATCTGTACCCCCTTACATTTTGGCTTTGAAATTAAAATAAGAATTCAGTAAATTATCAGCCAAAAAAATTGAGTTAGTTTTTTTTACCTTATTGTTCCATGTCCTGTAAGTGAAATATTTCAGCTATTTTTTACAAATGAACAACATCCAAAATAATTACAGTAACATAAAAAAATCGAGAAACTTTCAAGAACAAAATGAAAATGGTTGTTTAACAAATAAGAAAAAACAAACTAGGGTTCTTTTAGCTTCATTCTGCAGTCAATATAAAGCATTTAAACTATTTTTTTTGCACAAGAAAAGCGTTTTACGCTTCAAGCAAAAAAAATGAAAAGTTTAATCATTCAAGAATAAATTAGAAACAAAATACATTTATTAAGTAGAAGGAAGAAATCAACTTCTCCTCGAAATCCAACTGCAAATACGTTTTTACCAAGAATCATACCATATGCCCTAGAACAAACTTTAACTATTTTTTTACGAAGAGACAGTATCGAAATAAATTACACACCTAATTAAATCCGTTCTTTTATGATTAACGCATAATTCCGTTACAAATTTAATCAACCTCGAATTCTATTTAGCTTTATTGCTTTCTCACGGCAAACATAAAACACCTGAGTCGGATTGAAAGCAATGTGTTTCTCTGTTCTATATTTCAGCATTAACGCTGCACCAAGTACAATTAAATGATTTAGAGAGAAATAAGGAACTGCTCATTAGTTACCGATGTAAAATGTAAAGAATAGGCAAATTTTCTTATTCGATTCTAGTTTCTCAATAACACAACAAGGCTAAAGTAAAGGCACAAGTTAATTGGGTTCCAAATTTTCTTTACTTAGTGTTTATCAAAGCGGAAAGCTTGTCATTAGCAGAGGTTTGAGAAAAGTGCTTTCTTCTGTCTTAGTATCTAACACAGTGCATCAACCTTTCTCTCTCTGGCGATACATCCTTTATCTTTTCCGCCTTCGATTAAGGCCTTCCAACAGATGCAGAAAATTGCCTATCCCTGTTTAAACAACTTATTTCCTCCGCATATTTAAGTTTTCAGCTGTAATTAAGCCAGACTCAGCGATCAATTGGCGAAGATGAATAATGTTGAAGGAGTTTTAAAGGCACTTTTTTGGAATTTTTAATAAAAATTATATTTTGAGATAAGTGATTTTAATGGGCATTAAGGAAGAAAGGATTTTTGTTTGATAATTTGCATTAATTACCTAAATATGCGATATCATTAAAGTGGCAGGAAATTCGTAGAACCAGTTAGGTGCTTTAAGATACTTTTTTTATTTTAACTTAGCTTAGGTAATTGTATAACGGCTGGTTTGCACAGTGCATAATTGTCAATTAATTTCGTTATTTGGAATTGTAGTTTAATGTGTGGCAACAATGAATTTAGAAGTTTCATTCTGATAATCTATATTTAAATTTGAGAAAATAATAATAAGAACTTCTCTTTTAAAATAAAGAATGTATAGTTAAAGGTAGAAATCTGTATTGAAAAATACATTAATTCATCAAGAAAAGCGAAACAAGCGAAAAATCAAGAATATTATTAAATTAAAATGGGAAAATAAAGTAAATAAAATTAAATATTTTATTTTAGCCCAAGAATTGATATTAAGAAACAACAGTTTGATTATATACACGTACTAGTATTTAAAAATAACAAAAAATCTGGCTACTTTTTGGGCAGTGTTTTCAGTGTTAATTACTGAGGCAGTGTTTTTTAAATACTGAGCAAAAATAAATAGTTCTCATTTTAATTAAAATAAGTTTTTCGTTAATATTCTAGCATATACTGTAGATAATTTAGTAAAAAAAAGTTCAATATATATATATATATATATATACATATATATATATATATATATATATATAGATATATTGAAAATACCCAAGTAGAAATACACTTACACTATTCAAATCTTTTACCTCAAATAACATATTATCTTGTAAGTTGCTATTCTAAGTTTTTTAAGAACACGTAAACGGATATTACGAAACACGATTCAAATAATACCTATTTTGACGACGAATAACTTTTATTTCTTTGGCTTATTGTTGTCATCGTTGTGATATCTGTTAAACAGCGTCAAAATTCGTTGACACTGTTTTCTTGGGCTAGTTTTTCATTTGTTGCCCGTATCGAGTTATTTATCGTCATCGGTACCTGTGGTATTCAGTGACTATGCACGAAAATCAGCAAAATTAAAAAAAGTAGATTGCTTTCAGTGACACTGCTATGAAAGGTGTATATAAATCTCATCGTCTGGAATATGGTGATTTTCAAATGTGATGGGTGTGCATTCTTACAAGACTTCTTAGAAGAGCCAAAAATTATCACTAGACATCATCATTATAGTAACCATCCCTAATACTACTTTTTATTCTCGAATCGGATTTATTTAAGCCAGGCCTCCGTAAATGCAAAAGCTCCGTTCAGTTTATGCTGAAATTACCTCATATTTCTAAACAAAAAATTAATTTATTAAATATTTGGCGGTCATTTCTAACCGCATGTCGCCGTCAACTTATTACAGTTAACTTCGACATACTTTTAATCACAGTGAGATGTAAGGCTGACATAGAGATTGGCTTTATCTCCCATCCAACACTACTTAACAACTGTCAGGTCCCTCACTACTGCAAGAGGATCTTTGGAAGAAAGATATAAATACGACTTGGGTAGGCCTTCTGTCAACTATAGATGGCCTTTTATAATTATGGTAAATATTATAAGTAATTAAAAAATTCTGTGTGTGTAATGGATGTTATTTATTTTTTCTCTATAATATATTTGAATATTCAGAACACTTTCCTCTTCAAAAACAGTATTTGTTTAGAAATCAATATTTGTACGGTGGTTATGGCATCAAATAGAGCTAAAGAAGATATAAAAAGAATATGAAAAGCAACAAAATTTAGTAGGAGAAAAGAGTTTCATAAATTTGACCAAATAACGATATTTAAAACCACAGAGTCGTACTCCCTCTTTTCAATTTCCTCAGCTCACCATAAATGAGTCTGAGATTGTGCTATTACCACGCACCAGCAATGTCACTGGATCTTTTTTAATATCTTTTCTTCATGTGACTTTTTCAATCGAATCAAGGATCTTCTGTGAAATTGTTCGATGATCTTAATTAAGAAAATATTTTTCCTGTTCATTTTTTTTGCTCACATGTCAGGATTTTTGGGTACCAATTTTGAAACTTAAACTTTCATCATATACGAAATCTTAGGTTAAAATTTTTTTCATGATGATACTCTCTGTCAGTATTTCTGTATACCTGATATCATCAGAATACTCAGAAGTCGGTCTTTAACATGAATTTCCATATTTTTTTTTTTGTTTTCTCATTTTCTTGATGTCATAGGTCATTAGAACGTTCCGGCATTTTCAACAACCTCCTAGACCTTCGAAATCCTTTGTATATTCAAAAAAGATTTGATACAGGACATGTAATTATTTTCAAGCCTCCTTTAATTTAAAACATTCAAGTTCGAGGTTTTCATAAAGGACAAATTTATTGCCTACGTGATTCTTAGGACCCTATCATGACAACGTCTGACTCAATCAAGGATGAAAAATAAAGCTTGAACTAGATACAAGGACAGAAACTAACTTGCCACCATACCAAAGCATCAACTACAATCCATACTACTCCACACAACAAAACTACAATGACTGAAACATCTGCAAACCTGGTTATGTAATTATATATATATATATATATATATATATATATATATATATATATATATATATATATATATATACATATACTGAAAAGAATTTATGAAAGAATAATTTAAAATATTTAAAAAGAGTAAAAATCAGAAGAAACTATAACAATGAAGAAAAATAGAAATTATGGAACGATCAAAAAGCAATATCGGGCTGAGGACGATTAAGCAGGTTAAACTAGTTTAATGGTACCAACCTTCCCCTTTGCGATTTGGTGAGCTGAATTAAGAAATCAATTGTAAAAGTTCATGATTAGATACAAACCATTCAGCGATACAAAATCTACAAAAAATAAAAATCTATATTCCTGGTAGGCTGAATTGGGGAAATCAAATTACAAAAAAAGGATGATTAAAAAATGCAAAAAATTTCAGATAAAATTTACAAGCCAAAATCTGTAATTCTAAGGGCATATATTAATTAAAATATAAAAATTCTTAAAATTCAAGAAATGAAGATTCAAATATGTGAGTAGTAGATGATTTTCTTTAACTTCCAAGATGTATAATACATACTCAAAATGAAAAATAACACATCATCACCATATAAATTGAAAGATTTAAATATTTGTTGATTGGTAATAATATATATATATATGTATATATATATATATATATATAATTATTTTTATGACCATCTGTTAATAACTGTAGTCCACAGAACTGGAAAATTCAAATACAACTTATTACTGCGGACTAAAAGATATCATCGTAGTATTCAGCTAGATCCAAAGAAAAGATGAAGATTTATGCAGAAGTTGCACACCACAGAGTGAGAGCTGGAATTCTAATTAAAAACTATAGGTATAACTAAAATTGTTTTATAAAATATTATAACATCTTAAAGAGGATAGTAAAAAGTTGAATTTTATTTAATAAGAATACAGGTATATGAAACAAATCTTTTAAAAAGCCTAATGAAAAGTATTTAGATTTAAAAATTATGAAGCATTTATTCAAACTATTTAAAGTGTATGAGCTTAACTACAATATGTACAATTATGTTTAAAATTATAAAAAATTCTCATAAGTTATCAGTGTAAGCTATTGTTGAAGTATTGATTAAATAAAGCTAGCTTGAAACTGCCAGTGAGGGTCTGGTCATATACTCAGCTGAACTCACAGATTGTGGTGTCACTGTCATAATTGAATGGATACATAGGTCAAACTGATAAAATAACAGTATTACAGGCCCTGGGAAATCTTAGGGAAAAGAAATTGGAAGAAAGGCTTGAATCAGTAGACAACAACACAAAGGGTTTCCGCAAGACAACACTCAACACACAAATGCTCAGTACACATTTCTGATATCGAGCATCCCCCGTACTCACCAGAACTCACCCCATGCGACTTCCACCTGTTTGTAAAAGTAAAACGTGGATTGAGGAACATTTTCAGCTGAAAAAGGGTGAAGAAACAAAAACAACAGACTTACTAAGAGGGTGACGTCAGCCGATGCCTGTTTTCTTACAACCGTTGAAAAACTCGTGTGGCGATGTGTTCACACCACACACACACACACACACACACGCACACACGCACACACACGCACACACACACACACACACACACGGATGTATATATGTATGCTGTATATCAATGATGTCATCAGATAAAAGAATTGATGAAGAATGGATTAAAATTGATACACGATGTATATATATATATATATGTTGATGATGATGATAATATATGAATTAAAATGGATTAGATGGATTAAAGTGAGTCAAAGGAATAACACCCCCGCCCACACACCCACACCCGCACGCACACACACACACATATGTAATACTATGTAATTAATATGTGTGATATATCAATTACTAATCTATCTTTTTTATTTTTTTTATTAACACCAAAACTTTCATCACTTTTAAATATATTTATTTTCCTCTTTTGTGTTGCGCTTGTTATAGTAACTATATCGGGGTTTATTATGAAATAACAAAATTATTTCGGAGAGCTTCAGCATATATATCGTTTGCAGAGATCATGGGTTAATATTAATATTCAATTTTTAATTACTAAATATATAAATTAATATATTTAAATTTCCATTTTTTTCAAATACTTTGTAAGTTATGATGATTTTTTTTACAAAGTAAGATGATAAAGGCAACGGAAGAATTTTTATTATTTTTTGTAAATTACAAAATTATAATAAAATTATTTTGATGAGATAAAGGGGCATTTTTTTTCCGTATATATTCATTAATGAATTTCTTTTCGCTTGTTCATTGAAGTGCTTTATTAATTGATTAATATGTGATAGATAAAAGAAATTTGATGAATAATATCTAGAACTTATTTATATTTTTTAAAGTTGTGAAATGATTTAAATGCTGCTTATCTCTATTTAATTACTAATGAATCTAAATAATTGATGTTCTGTAAATATCTGTTGAAGATAATTCACAAGCTGGAATCTAGTATTTAAAATTCCGCATTAAATTACGTAATCAATTTTTAAAAACTACTTAATCAATTGTTGATATAATTATTATTTAAAGTCTTATTTAATGATTGATGATATGGAAAAGAACATAATTGTTCTCTCCTCTCCCTTATTTTTTAATCCTTTTAGTACCGAATGCTTCAGTGCTAAGAACAGATTATTTGTTAAAATACATTTAAACGATAAGTTTATAGTTGTCTCTTTTCATTGCTTAATTTAAAAATATTTAATATGTATTTCTGATTTCTTTCAAATGTTGTACGGCGATTTGAAACTTGATATAAGAAGTCATTTTCAAAATATTTTAAACTTATTAGCATGCTATTTAATCTGTACATAACTTTCAAATATTAATTCAAATCAGATGCTTTTATATTTAAAAACACAAGTTCTTAATTTGAAATATAATTAAAGACTAAGAGTTAATAGTTTGAATTTGTTATGTCTTTCCTTCATTACTCTGCTATTTTGAGAAAGTAGTTAGCAAATAATAAATATTGATTCCAATTGAAGGCACGTAAGAACAACAGAAAATGTTTTATTAATATTCACTGATGGATTACAAAGTCGCTCTCATTCGAATCCCTTATTAAGTTATCAATTCCTAACTTTTTTTTGGGATATATAATGAATTCTTATCTTATCAATTAACTTGTATGAAGTTCCAATCACTTCACATAAATGATTTTTTTATCTTATTAATATACTAGAATTGTGTAAAATCTACTACTAATTAAAGAGCTTCAATCCCAGTGCAAATCACTGTCAGCACGTAATCTCTCCATAACACTTTAATTTCGACCTATTTCATTTATATATCATTATCTCTAAAATTACTTCTTTTACACTTCTATCTTCATCTAATTTACTAATCATATTTCATTTTAGTTGGGAAAGAGAAATTGTAATTTTTGAGCGTTTAAGTGATAAAAAACTTCAGATGTTAGTGAAAGAAATTAGCGAATATCCCAGCACGTCACATTCTATAATTATCATTTAAAAACAAATGCATACTACTAGTTTAATTTATGTACGGCATCTGAATTAAACCAAACCTTTTTCAGTATACTTCAATCCTTCAAGTAAATATTTTTAAAAAATTCATATTCCACCAGAGTGTCTACATAGTTAATAAATTAATAATAATTTTTTGAAAATATTCTCAAATGGTTATCTTACAGTAAGCTCATGCATAACTTTCCCATTAAACTTTAATTTACGATTTTTGCTGTTCCAAATACGAATAGTTTTAAAACATTCTCCGTCTGAGAATACTTATTAAAAATACATTAAGCTAAATACCTGACTATATTCAATGTCATTTCAAACCTCAAATCTAACCTTCTCACAATTTTCAAATACGACATCTAGGAATGAATCCTGACTATTCTTGTGCAAATTAGCCATATAAGAACCTCTTCACCATTAAGCAGAAAAGCTAACAAACGAAAAACGCGTCATTTAATAAGTGGCTTTCCCCCATAACTCTGATAATAGATAATTTCCGACCCGACGACGTTAAATTCTAGCATTGAGTGTAATAAAGAAAATGGTGACTAGAAAACCAGGATGCTTAAGATTGGGTTTTGATGTTAATGGATGAACAAATGATTTGATATTATTAAGCAAACATAGATTCTTTTCTTGAATGGAATAATTTCTTCATGGATTTCCTCTTGCTAATTAATAGAAGATGCAGGGTTATTTTGGATTAATAAATTGATGATGAATAAAAATGTTAGTTTCAGTGTATTTTTAGATATTTTTGAATAATTTTCACGTTCTTGGGTGAAATTCTGATGCATTTCTTTAGTCTAAATATTATTTTAGTGAAAAAAAAAGATTTTTCGAAATATTCAACTGTTTCTGACAAGGTTTCATTTTAAACGGCTTCGTTGTAGCTTTTGATCCAGCTATTTTGTACAAAATATGGCAAAACATCATTTGAATAATTAGAACTTATTTTTTTTGTTCGTATGTGTTGAAGACAATGTTATGAATCAATAAATATAAACCATTTTTCAGACGAACGATAAAGAATATTATTAACTCATTATTATAATTAAATTTTTGTTCCGATAAAAAAAAAGTGCATTTTTCACTTCGTTTAAACTTAACAAAAGATAAAATATTTTCCCAGCCTATTTTCACATTAGGCTACTCTTTTCGAGTTCATTCTGAATATTATTGTACAAGAATGATTTATCAACACCTAAAATAAATTTGATGGATAACGAAATACATATCTAATTTATTCATTTTTTATCTCATTAACACTTTTATGATGCACGCACGCACATACACACACATACACACACACATATATGAGTTACGACAATTAAACAATTTATCACATGATATATACTATATCTTCGAATATATTTATATAGATTGATGACGGATATATATATATATATATATATATATATATATATATATATATATATATATATATATATATATATATATATATATATATATATATATATATATATATGATTTAACAAGACAAATAAAAACAAGAGAGTAAAAGGGAAGTGGTGGTAATGCAGCCACTTGACACATTCGGTGTTAAATTAACAATTAACCAACATATGACTATTAATTTGAAAGAGAAGCTGAGAAGGAGCTATAGCCAAAGCACTAAGAGGTATAAATGTCGAGTGACCATCCCTGAGGATAAGATTATCACTATTTATATGGCTATCCAGGATGGCCGATGTTATTTTGTTCTCAGAAGTTTATCATTTTTTTTTTTGGGGGGGGGGTAAAAAAAAAAAATATATAAGGCGCATTGATTCTATTAAATTTTTTAATGCTTCTCAATAATATGTGATAAATTTTTGAAAATCGATTATGGTTTATAAAGAAATCACAGTGATTTTCGGAAATATGTAGCTGTAGAACTAAACGGCCACTGATGGCGGAATTATTTTCACTAATGCCCGTAATAACTGTTATACGAACTTTGTTTTGTTTTTGTTTAAAATTATTTTTGAGCACTGTGTTATTATCCTTCACCTTCTGTTTAGCACAATTTATTACAGTAGGATTCGATGCCAGAAGTTTCACGTAGCCGAGGTAACCAAGTGGTCATGGTCACGGACTCGCAGCCTGCAGTTTTCCGAATAGTGGGTTCAAGCCTTGTGTCGCTAAAGAACCACAGTGTAACCGGGGTTGACGCACGTTAAATCTGTTGAGGCTCAAATTCCTTGTGGAGGCGTGACGTGGAAGTTAGGCGAGGGAAGTGCCAGCTCAGTTGTCGTCCTCATCATTTGACGGAGGTTCAATATTAAGCAAGATCTGTCACCAATAACCCTTGTGTTTCTTCTAGTGCGACGTTAATAAAAGCAAGCAATTTTCAGAAATAAAACCAAGCCAGAAAATTCATACAATCAGCTAATCCATGTATTGTGTGTCTGTGTTTTTTTTATGACAAGGGGAATTAAGGAAACTAGAGTGAAGAGAATGTGAGCTTGGCTTCCTTTAGTACTTACATTCGACTCCTTTCCAATAAATTATAAAGTCGTATTCTTAGGAAACTATTTTTAGTTATTTCTTTTTTTTTTCTCTAACTTTTTAATTTAAGTGAAGTAAAATTTAATAAAATTGGATTTATCAAGAAAATTAAGAAAATGCTTAATTAATAATCTTCACTAGACATATTACCTGTAAAAAAGAATATTTTATAGAATTTTGATTTTAAGAGTGAAAACCAAAATTCCTTTAAAATATTTAACAAGACACATAACACTAATAAACCACATGTATAGCGTCTTTCAAACTTTATCAGAGCCATCGCTAATTCAGTTTTGAATGAGTGCTGTCGAGTTACCCATAAGTATCTTATAACATATTATCAGCCAACGGATCTTATTATAATGATTTATAACGTCTTATAAGAGGTTTTCCTTTCAAAAAATAAAGACAATATTTTTCTTCTATAATTTCTTAGTTTTATGAATTTTTGGATTAGTTAAACCATTTTCAAATTATTAAGAGAAGAAAAACCAAAAAAAAAGATTTCTTTCATTAATTCAAAAATGTTTTAAGATCTCACCATCAATCTACAATGTTAATTTTTTTAGTAGCAATTAAATTATTTATAACTTAATTACCTCTATACATCAAAATTGAAGTAAAAATGTCTACATAATAGTTTTGAGGGTACAAAGATCAGTTTTCAATAAGAAAATATAATTATTCATTTCAGAATTTAGAGTGCGTTTATATCCAAACCTTAAAACTAATTTATTAAGAAAAACAGAAACAATCAAATTAAAAGAGCTTTTCGTTAATAATGTTCAGTATAACAATTATAGAATTCTGTTAAATTTTGAGCATTCATAAATGATAATAGATTTTAATCATATGAAGAATAAATCAAAGGAAAATCTAATGTATAGATATTATATATATTAATATATAGTTCTTTTATTAAAGAAAATTAAACACATGTTTGAATTACCCTCAAAATAGCTTACTTAAATAGTTTTTACAGAGCTTGAAACTACACACATCCAAACATATAAATAAGACAATGACTTGAAGAAAATCTATCTTTACAACATGTGTGAAAAGTAAGTTAAAAAGCTACAATAATAAATGAGTATTTCAGGCTTTATAAAACTTATATTGAGGTTATATTTATTGTAAAACATATAGCGGTCTAATCACGTCAATTCATGGAAATATAAGGGAATATGTAATGTAACTTCCTACTGAATGACGATATTATTTAAAGGAAGCATTTAGGTTTTTCGATTGAAAGTGTGTATTTGGTGTTCCTTTAACGTAAAATGAATTCGTAAAATCATGTTTATATATATCTATCGAAACTCCTATCTAACACCATATTAATACTTATAAATAACTCAGCGCAATTGCAACTACACATTATAATATTTGTTTTGGAACTATAAATAGTTTTATTAAAATTATTCACTTATAATTTTAATTTACATATCCTATATAAATATCTATTAATGAATATTTCGTCACAGTATACGTGAATTACAACTTTAGATAGAAGGGGTACTGAAATAGAAAATTTTGGGTAAATACTAGATATA
>BMAW01037326.1:16090-33263 GCA_019974015.1 Nephila pilipes
ATATATATATATATATATATATATATATATATATATATATATATTTAGGGCTATAATTCTAGAATAACCCAGCTTAACAGACTAAATCCTGTTACAACATTCAATATATTACTCACCATTTTTTACTGCCATAAATTTTTTTGTTTCTTTAAAAATATTTTTCTAATCTCTTGATATTTTGTTTAGGCTTCTACTTTTCTGATTTATATATATATGTTAAGCCACTAGTACATAAAACAATATAAGTGTTAGGATTGGATACACAATGATGAATAGCTTTTTTAAAAATGTTATTTTACTGAATGTTTCTAAGTCATAAGTAGGCCGTCTAGTATTTGGTGTTTTAGCTCAAAAGATAAAATGCGATTTAAAATATCTTATATTTGAATAGAAAATTCTATTTAAATTTCAGTTAAAGGGTATTTTTGAGATGTCATATTGTATTCATATAAGAAAATAAGAATCGTGATTTTATTCTGACATTCCATGAATAAAATATAAGATAAAGAAGGAAATGACACTAGAAATACAATCTTTTAAATTTAAGGCGTGTGAAATGAAACAATGAAGAATTCATACATATAAAACAGTATCAGTTTAAATGAAGAAAAATAAAATGTTTCTTTCAATTTATTTGATACTTTTGTCGGATCATAATCAAATGCCATTATATAATGCTTGAACGGAGATCTAAAATAATAGACATTGGAATAGAAGATACGCAATAAATTTCGGAGCCAGAATAATTCATGAATTGTAGAATATATTCATATAAGAAAATAAGTATTTCGATCTTGCTCTGAGATACAATGAATCAAATGAATTGAATCCATTAGTTCAAATGTAAAGAGCGCACATTGAAGGAACGAAGAAGAATTCATAAATTTAAATCCTTACTAATCCAACCCGAGAAAAATGAACGCTTTCCTGAACCTGTTTGATATGTGGGCTGATAATAAGTAAGTTTAAAATATTTCACCAGGAACCGGGAAACTCAATAATAACACTCGTTAAAATCTTTTCCCCTACCGAATCCGACTCAACGTTACAAATTGATTGAGATTTCCTTCGCTTTAATACATAACACCCCAATACCTCTCCGTGAAAATTTCCGTCTTTCACCCACAAAACAGAAAACGATTTTCAATGTCATTTCGACAGCGCTAATGCTGCCACCCCATAAATATTAAAATCGTCGACTCTTGGAGTCGTGACTCTTAGACAGTAGGGTGTGAAAGGGGGATACAGACGATGGTTTTGGAAAGTCTTTTCAGCGAATATTCGTAAGGGGGGGGGATATGGTAGAGGCTATTGCTAAAAGAAGATTTTGTGGAAGTCTGAAGATGACATAAATCGTTTCAAAATGATTGGAAACTTTGCTTGTCTTTGAAGTTCGGTTATGGATCTTGTTTGAAGGATATGAATTTTCTTACGTGATGAATTCAATCTGGAATCTTACAGATCGTTTTGGAAATGGCCTTTAAAGGGATCATATCGCTTTTGCGATGTTTAAAGTTTGAGAGGCCATAAAATGGAAGGATAAAAAATGTTCTATTTTGAAATCGTCACAGATACAAATTCCAATAAAACACTTTGTGTTTGAATTGTTACAACGTACACGGTGGGTAAAAAATCCCTTTACATTTTTAAATGAATGTAATTTTTAGTTCTTTAAAATAGAAAATATATTTATTTATATAAATATTATTATTACTGTATATTGTATTAGGGATGAAAAAAACATATCTTGGATGAGCACCATTGTTTGATTATGGAAATATAACTATTTTCATCATATTTCTCAAAGCAGCTTGTAATATCTCTAGCTGAATCTCTGGAATTTCTTAACGATTTATTCATTTCTTATTAACTTAGTACTTAGAAGAAACACAAGGGCTATTGACAATGACTCTCATAATTCTGAACCTCTATCAAGTGATGAAAACGATACTTGAGCTTGCACTCTCATCTCTATAGTTTTTCATTAAGTCAATGAGAGAACTTGGATTCTCGACAAATTTATCGTGCATCAACTTCTCTAGACCGCAGATCTATAGTGGAATCTGGACTCGAACCTACGACTCGAAGGAGACAGCGTCAGCCGCGATGATGACTCCTCAGCTACCTCGTTCTCGAATTTCTTAATGAACATTTATTAAGTTAATCAATGATTTTGGGTCTATTGGTAAAAACGTGGTATTTAATGTAATTGCAGAGAAAACAACCAAGAGAATTGGAAACAGAGTACGCGGTGGCCGAGGCAAGTGTTTCTAGAAATGATTTTTTCTTCGGAAAATTTCATTAATACTCTCAAATGTGAAACCGTCTTATTTTTATCATACTCTTGTTATATTCTCTACACCTGAGAGAACACAATGTTTCAGAAATGAAGACCTGGAATTGTTTATGAACATCGGGCAGAGAAGCAACGCGAGGGCTATTGGCGATGAACCTTATAATTTTATATATCGGGTAAGTGCCGAGGATGACATATGATCCCCTTCCCTCTAAATTTCCACAACACGCAAAGGGAGGACTTGGGACCTCAACCAGATTTAACGTGCACCAGCCTCGCTACACGGTGTGTTTTAAGTGACATCAAAGCTCGAACCCACAACTCGATGAGAACAACGACGGCCGCGAATCCACGATCATGGCCACTAGGCTACTATGGCCTCTTTGAAAACCAAGAAGGAGGCCTTAAGCTGAAATGACGTATATTTGATAACTTTGATGCATGAATGGAGAACAAGGGAACTTTTATTAGCCTCTAGTAAAGTTAGATAATTTTCTCGAGTTGCTCAATTGTGTATTTTTCAATTGTTAAAATCCAAAGTCTTGATTTTCAGAAATTGAAAATTAACAACAAAAATAATAATTTAGAACAAATTATTAATATTTTAAATTGTAAAATGACTTTGGCTCACACCATGTATATTGTGAAAATTTTTTATTGGAGAAATCTTAAAAAATGTTTGTACTTTTAAATTTGAGAAAGCTGAACTTTTAACACTAATTACAGTTGCTATTTTAGGAAATAATTTTATAAAACATTAAAATTTTTTCAATGTGTATTGAAAAGTTTCTCTTCTTTTTTCAAATATTGCTTAGTCAAAATGCCACTCCTAATAATGTTTCGAGTTTTCAACTCATTTTCACTTTGTAGCAGAAATATTTGTGCTCTTTAGAATACTGAAATGTCAGGGTTGTTCGATAATGCTCTATGTGATTGTTACTTATTGTTGTAAAAGTTCTATACAGCACATTAAAAATTCTACAAGATTTAAACAAATTTTGAGGTAATCGAATCATGTTCTATTTAGATTTGAGTGTTTTATAGTTTTTTTTATAGTAATTTCCAATTATAAAGTCAATTTTTTTAAAGAATCTGATAAAATCAATATTAGGACAAAGACATATATTATTTAAAAAATTATTAATTTTTAATATCGCTCAACATCCTTAATTTGTAAAATACTTTGAGGAAAGAAATTTGTAATTTTTTTGCATGAATATATCAATAAAGATCCCATTTTTAAATTTAATTATGCGATATGTGTGTAGCATAAGAAGAACTAATAACAAAGAAAATTTAATATTTCTGGTGCTATTTTTAACGATTGTGAGGAATATCGAGCAAAATTTATAAGTTAACGAAGATTCTATAGTTTTGGTTCCTATTTATTTTTGTATCATATTAAAAACACGATAACTTTTGTAACTGCGTTTCAAAGTGAAAAAAAAAAAATGAAAACTGAGATTTTCCTTTTTTTTATTGCGAAAAATCTCATTTCTTATAAAGTATTTCATATATTCAAATGAATTTTTACCAAAATGTTTTACACTTCTCTAGGTATGCTGTGAATCTCAAACAAAGCATTTAAGTATAGAACTATTTATTTTGAAATTATTTTTATTTAAAAAAGGGATATATTTTTTTTTTGTAAAATCATGCTGTATTTATAAGGTTTGGTATAACTCTGTAAGTTCAAGCGATAATTGCATTTTTCTGCTTCGCAACACAGGTACATTATATGTTAAATATATCGTTGAAACAAAACGTGAAGTATATTAATTAGAATTTGTTATATGAACTTTAACGTAAATGTCACCTTTTATTAAATTTTAAACGAATATGGACAAAATTTGAAAAATAAAAAAAATGTTCATGAAAATGACCAAATATAAATGTTTCACAAAAAATATCTTTTTTTTTTGAAGAAAAGTGCTCCGCTGGTAGGTACATTCTTTAAAATCTACAGAGAATTAAATTGAAAATAATTAAGCTTATGTTAATGAGAAGAATGTTAGTGCAATGTGCTTGGAAGTATTCTGGCGTGTATAGCGTACTAAGTGAGATTAGACTTCTTGCAGTTGCTATCAGAGCAACAACAGGAAGTACTAGCATTTTTGGAGAGCGAATTCTTTGATAGATTATAGAACTTTTTTGATCTCGCATAAAAGAGAGTAACCTGTTTGAGAGAACGTCCTTATTGGAGGAGTTAATAAGCATATATTCTAAATAGAATTGTCTATTTTATTTACTGAGTCCGTGCTGGAACTAAAGTTGAAATTCAAATCTTGTAATCAGATTAACATTTAAGATGTAAGATGACAGACGAAAGGTAACAGGATGCCATCACAATGTGAATTAAGGGTAAAAGGATATGAGGGGAGAAAAAAAACATCGAATTTAAGACTCTTTTTTGTGACATTTATATTTTCAAATTATGTGTAGATCTTAGGATTTTTGTGTGACTAATAATGATATTTTAATCATTTTATTGGACTATGAAAGTAGTTTATTGATAAAAAAGTTTTTTTTTCTCTTTGAGTTGAATATGGATATGATTTTTCACAAATATTTACCTTTGGAACCAGTTTTAAAAATAAAATTCCATAAATACACAAAATATTTTACTCTTCATAAATAAAATAATGCACAAAATGTAATGAACTTTTTTTTAAAAAAAATGGTATTACCATGTATTTGCTTTGAAAAAATTATAGAACTTCGTAATTTTTGAAATTTCGTTATTATTTTTTATATTCATGTAAGAAAAATTTTCTTACAGTTTGGGCATTACTTAGAGAAACATATTTTTAGTCCTCTATATGCTTAAATACGCAATATCATAAAAATTTGGAATCATATTGTATAATAGTTCAAATATATCTCATTTCTAAATCCTTAAATTCAAAAACATCTCACAAATCACGTCCATATTCAACAAAGAGAAGAAAAAAAATTTTGACAAAAAAATTACTTTTATACCTCAATAGAATGATAAAAATATCATTATTATGTACACAAAAAGAATCGAAGCTTTACTACTAATTTGAAAAGATTTATGTCACAAAAACGAAGAGTTTTATCTATAGTATTCGACAATTCTTCCTTTGTTCTGGTATTTTTAATGAGGATATTAAAAGACTGAAGTATGTTTAAAAACAATTATTTAAAAGTTATATTCCAATAATTAATGACATTAAAAATCAGATCTTTTTTAGGTAAAAGCCTCCATAAAATTCACAAATATTACTCATTTTTTTTTCACTTTTCAATGATTATTTTAACAGTACTGAGTTCGTTAATGTGAGTACTATATATTGCAAATAATACTCTTATAAACGAACTCTTAATATAATAAAGACCTTATAATAAGAATGGTATATATTACAAATAGTATTTATATTAAAGAATTCAGGTTAATAAGTTCGATGGAGTTTTCAATGTTAGTAAGGCTCTTGGCAATATATTGATTATTGGGTTCAGACAGGGAAACACAAACTTCTCACAGGCATCAATAGTTTATCCATGAAAGGCCTTTTGTAGCTCAATTGCACAATATGATATTAATATTTATTGTAAATATATATGGTAGTAATGGTAATAGAATTTGCATTGATTCAATAGCATTTTTTTAAATATTGAAAGTTTTTAGCTTAATTTTTTTTTATTTAAAAATAGTGGAAGTTTCCTATAAAATTTTGTTTCGATCGAAGTTCACAATGAAATACTCTTAATTAATTTGTTGAGAATGAGGTGATGTAGGACTATTTAAAAATGCGCGATTCCGACGCATTTGAACTAATTCTATTGTTTTATGACAGTAAATTATTTTTATCATTGAAATTGCTGTTTTTAATTGCATACTTATATTTCAACTTTTTTTTTAATTGGAAACACAAAGTTTTTCGAATTTAAAAGCTGGGTTTATTTAAACCTGCTTAATGAAGCTTATTTATGTATGTAAATTACAGCAGCTTCTTTGTAATATTATTCAAAATATTTACTGCAGTAGATGTCTAGACAGACCATATTTGAATACGTCGCATTTTGATAACAATACTTTTAGCTGTGTTAAATTAACAGTGAACGGTATCATGAATAGTATAGTGCTAGAACTTTCATTATAATTTTAACCCTTTTAATTTATGTAAATGTTATTATCAGACAAGCTTTAAAATGTTAAAGAAACAAAAAGGAATGGGCCTGCATCAAATGATGTATTTTAAGAGAGGATTATATATTATAATTCTGAATATTCATAACGATGTTATATTTTTAAAAGAATATAAAATATAAATTTGCCGTGAAATATGAGTTTTATTTAGATTTATAATAAAATAATATGGAATATATAAGCCTTTGAGATTGAAAAATTAAAATCTTTTCCTGAAAAAGGAAAACGAATACACCTACCATGGATTTTAGAATTAACAAAAAAAGTTTGGAATATACAAAATATATTTATATTTTGCGTTATTAGACTGAAGTGTGTATCGGAATCAAAGAAATCTGAAACTGAGAAAAGAACTAAGCTGGGAAGTTAAAATATAAAACGGTACATTTGAGAATGAAGTTTTTCTTAATATTTCTGAAATTGTTGCTTACAATTAGCAAATTGAAAAAAAAAAAAAAAAAAAAAAAATGAAAAGAAATATCGGATGAATTTATTTCAAGTATTGCATGTGAAAAATTCTGATACAGTTTTATAGTCTTTTTCTTACTGTCATTCAATTATTTTTTGTTTGTGTTAATTTTGTTCTTTTGTCAACTTTAAGAAAACAAGGTTAATATTTTTAGGTAATATCAAGTTTAGTAAATTACATACTTTTCGTTTTTGGTTAAATAATATATGCACTTGTGTTTATTATTTAATTCAATTGATCTATTGTATTGTGAGAAAACCTTTCATTCATAAACAAATTTGCATCGAATTAAAAAATTAATAAAAAAAAACTTAGGCGAATTGCAAAGATTAAGTTTACTAATTAAAAATAGCTTTTTTGGATGAAAAGAAAAACTGATAGAGGTTATAAAAGCGCCACTAGATGGCACTAATAGTTAATTTGATGAAGAAGGGAAAAATTGATTCAATGAGTCTCATAGGGAGAAATATCCAAACACTTACATGTCAATATTCTACTTTTAAATTTCTATAACTTTTTCCTATTACCATAAAAGAAGGAAAATATGTGATATATTAACACAAACTTCATTCTTTAAATGAAGTAATAACAAATGAGATTAATTATGATTTAGTCCCCGATTTGTTTTAGTAAATAAACGAATAATAAACATTATCTTAATTTTTTTCGAACCATATTGTTGTCCCATATTTTATCACTAACTTCTCAAGCTCCTGATAATTCATATGTGAATAACGTTTCTTCTTAAATCAATAACCATTTCTGATTCTCTTATTCATTTGATAGAATTTTCGAATCAACAGGATTTTTTTTTGTTTTGCGATATATTTTCCAGCAATCCTGTGTTTAAATATTATTCTACAAAAATGGTTCAAAGAAAAGTTTTTTTGTTAATCATCACACAAAAATTTACAACAAAAGTGTTTTTATTTTAAGCTAGTAATATTTTCTGTTAATTCTTCAGAAATGTTTTAGTTAAAAGTTTGATAATTTTCACGTTGAATTAAAAGGATTTGATATCAGTGAATGTTTATTTTATTGAACAGGTTTAAATTTGTCCTTTTAATATTTGATGTGATGTAAGAAGGACTTTAATATTATTGTTTTTAAAACTAATAATTAATTGCAACCTCAGTATTAAAATATTCTCAAGTCATGTTATTTTATAGTATAAAAGTTATCGAATAATAAATCAGAAATTTAATTATAACATTTGAATGATTTGTGACTGATGAGGAACATAAGAATTAAAAAAATTATCTTAAGCATTTTAATTATTTAAAAAGGCAATATCGAAAATGATGTATTATTTTATTTTAAGCTTTATGTTCAAAAAAGGATAAAATCTGGCATGTATAGATATTTTATGATTATTTAAATATTTTATATGTATATATGCATTTATAATTTTGAATTCAGAA
The DNA here is from genome assembly GCA_019974015.1 of Nephila pilipes. Taxonomy (NCBI): domain Eukaryota; kingdom Metazoa; phylum Arthropoda; class Arachnida; order Araneae; family Nephilidae; genus Nephila; species Nephila pilipes. The sequence continues at coordinate 24,448 of BMAW01037326.1, forward strand.
ATTATTTCAGAAATAAAAACAAAATTTATAATTATTTTATCATAAATTTTTAAGCGCATTTTTAAAACTAAGTCATGCTATTCGAATTAAGAATTTTCAGAGATTAATGTTATTACTATAGGTGGCACTGTTGAGCGTTTCAACTGAAATAAATATTATGCAACTTGACAACTTGAAAGTAAGACAGAAAAAAGATATACAGACAAAGTAACGTCTGTGATATAGAACATGCCCAAACACTTCTTCAAAACTGAAACCATAGTAAAATGATACTTTGTTCTCTCCAAAATAGACTAAATTACTGTGCTTTCTGTAATTAGAATATTATTCGTTTATTTGGACTTTTATTCCGTATAAGAACACGAAATACAAGGCAATGCGAAATGTACTTGACAAAAGTGGTGAATAACAATACAATTACAGTAAAATGATTATAATATTATTTTGCTGCTGATGAAAAAACTCTACTGATATATCCTTCTGATTTGAATTTGTGATTTTTTTTGCACCACGATAGGAAAAGAATGAAAAATTATTTGAGAAGTGAAATAAAAGATCATATGAGTAAGAAGAAATTTCAAAATGTTAAATTAAAACAGATATTATAGAATGATTCGAGATCTAACTCTGCAGAATCCTAAACAGACATTATCATTGTAATTCTTTAAATTATATTTTAATAACCGTGACAAATTTTTTTCAGAAATCTTCATTGAATTCATATACGAAACAGACCTATTTTTTGTCATTTGTAATAATGGAACATTTTTCGCTTTCTTAACAACAGTGACGAAAATTAACATTTTTATAAATAAGATATATATTAACTTAGATTTATCTTAAAGCTTAAGTATGATTTATTTCATGCGGAAATTATACTTTGCCATATCTTTGTGATAAAATTTCAAAATTCTTCAATTTAATCTCGAGGAAGTTAATTTATTATTTCTTCCTTATCAATTTAAAATACGACAAGATATTAACAGTATACTGCTATTATACTGTTAATATCTTGTACTGTTAATACTTATAATATTCTTATGTAATATATGATAATGTAAGAAGAATGAGACCTATTATTAAAGTAAAAAAAAATAATTTAATGCAGATATATCAAGTGTATATAACATTTCACATTCTCGTTTACCCGCAACATTTAATTTTTAAAACATAATGTAAATCCCATAGAGTTTATCATAAACACATAACAGACTTGGAATACTAAGTTTATTTCACTACAAAAATAGATACCTGAAAAAAATTGACTTATTTTTTTACTTTTTTTCTGAACATCTAAATATTCTTGCTTTTTCATTCAACTTGAAACATTTTTAAAAGACTCTTAATATTTAAATTATGAATTTTTGCATGTTCATAAGTACTTCCGAAAACTGGAATCTAGACAAATGGATTCCTATTCTATAAATGAATTAATTGGATGATAAAAACATTTTTCTTTTAAATACCTCATATTATAACACTGAATAATCCAACAGCTTGTGTATTTCACAATTGTAAGCAATATAAATATATATAACGAACAGTTTAACAGTAAAGTTGTCAACACATTTTGGTGATGAGTTGCGTTTCCAATGTTTCAAAATCAACGTTAACTCATGCTCCAAAATTGTAACATTAATATTGCATTGTTACTGGAATGAACAGAGCTTGAAAGTGTGAAACCGTAAATATTATATGTCAAACAAACCTTTTGTTCTCGTTGAAGATTCTACTAGGAAATGAGACTAAGTCAAGACAAGCATTTTCTCTTAAGACATTTTCCTGATGTATTTTCAGACATGTTCTAAATATGAACTGTCAGACATTTTAACGAATATGGTAAAATACATAAATAACTCCTCTTTAACTTATATTGATTTCCTCACTATCCGTCTTGTTTAAAATCGTATTCAATCGTATATATATATATATATAACAAAGAGTATGAAAGAAACATTTATATAATCTAATGCTTGAAATTAAATACCATAAATATTAAAACGAAAATAAATAGTTATAATGAAACTTATTAGATAAATATATATGTATTAAGAATTACGATACAATTATGAATTTAAAAATCGTAAGAATAACCAAATCTATAAAATTATAATGTTTTTGAAAATTTAGAAACTATTAAGAATATAAAGATTCAAAGAATGGTGACAAAGTAATTTAAATTGCAGCGTCAGGCTTTGGTGTGAAATGAGTGTTTAAGAATGTTCTGTGGATCCGAGCCTTCTCACTCTGAAATTACTTTATAAAAATATTTGCTCAGAACCATTAATCGAAAGAACAAGAAAGAAAAACAAAATCGTACATCTTTGGATACCACTATACAGAAAATAATATTAAAAAAGTATATAATGAAAAAATTTCTAAATAAATTTACTTAAAATAAATTTTCACAAAGCACTAATTGAATAATGATTATCTTTGGCTCATATTAATGATAAATAATACTTAAGAACAATCGATTATCACATGTATGGTCATACAAAAAATGTCGAATTTCGATTTCCTATGTATTTGACAAATTTTTTGGAAATAACTATAGTAATACCTCTATCAAAACAATTAAAAAGATTTTAAAAATACTTATTTCCATTCAAAAATTGTAAAACTCATGTATGCCAGCTCCCATATAAATATTTTAAAAACAATATGCATGTATGTCCGTCTAATGGCTTTAATTAGAATTAAAAGCTTTTTAGTCCGTAAAGCAAAATTTATTTATTCTCACTACAAAACTATAGTATAAACTTTCTTTGGACTTTAGGAAATGAAATTCTAAACATTTTGAATCCTGTTTTGTAATTTTCACATTTGAAACGATAACGGATAATTAGCTTTAATGCAAATTTCTTACAATTAACAATAATTTCTAAATGTTTGAAACCAATTTTTTCTTACGAAGAATACAATTAAATGTTATATTCCCAAATAGCAACATGGATAAGGCTATTCAAGGAAGAGGTTCTATTGACATGAAAATCAAAAGTATACTTTTATCAAAAATATCGCTGCAAATATCAATAATTCTTGATTTAATATCTGATAGTCTGTATCCATGTTTATTTTTATTAGTTTGAATCAAATTTCAATAAGAAAGATGAGGGAATTATCTTATGCTTATAATTATTTTTAAAATTAAAGTTAATAATGTCATCCTTGTATCAAAATAAATTAAATTTTTTTATCTATATATTTTGGTTCATAAAAAAGTAAAAAAATATTCATTAAATTGTTTTTGGATAATACTTCTTGAGATATACCTTTAATTTATTTATATATATATTTCTTATAATCCTAAATTAACTAAAGAATTAAATTTTTCATGAAGGAAAATGTTATTAATATTATATTTCTTAAAAATAATGATAAAAATACCCTTAAAAGATGATCTATATCTATTGAATTAAGATCTTCAAAATCATAGCTATGTCTTGCGTATATTTCTTAGTTTTTAATATATGTTTTGTAATCTATATACTTAGTTTTTTGTAACATAGCAATAATGTAACTAACTTTTGTAATATACATATTAAATCCATTCATACCTGCTCTAAATTTAATTGATTCTTTATGAAATTTAGGCATTATAAAGAAATGTGGAACACTATTAATATGAAAACCTATTTTTCTATATAGTGCAGTTGTTCTGTTAATTTTCCAATCACAATATATATATATATATATATATATATATATATATATAGAATACTATTCATAAAGAAAAGCTAAGGAAAAAATTCCTTTATGGTGCATATCAAATCTGCATATGGTGCATATCATATATGGGAGGTGAGTGTGTGTGTAAAACTGAGAAAATGTATTAATCGAGATAGTTTAATAATCGGTTTAAAGCGGTAATAGAGATTTTTTGCGTAAATAAAAACTAGAGAGAATTTATAAATCCACAAGAATGCTTACACACGCACGCGCTTACATGTACGTAAGCATAATCATGCATATGCGCCCATATTCATGCATTTTTTAAGCAAACGACAAAAACATCTAACTAGAGAAAACGTTAGGTATCCTTTCTGATGAATTTACCGAACCCTTATATCTACATTTATGCATTTATATCAATATATAAGATTATTTATGAGCACTTTTTTGTTGAAACATATACCACATAATTTTAATTCACTTATCAGCAACAAATCCAAATCTGATGACGTATTTATTTCCATTCACTCAACAATATCTTAATGCAGGCAAATATCTAACACCTCCAATGAACTCCCCTCACTTTGTGCCTCCCCCCTCATAAATGAATGAAGAAAGAGTGGAATAAACGTCACTTTTCCTTTTGCCACCCAATTTCCATAAATGCAAACGAAGTGGCTTGGGCCTCGCATCGGGTTTTAGGAGCGTCTTCACTTTCCCGATCGTCTGCAACTCCGAACGGAGACCGATTTTTCCCACGGACCCTTTCCACCATAACCCCCCTCCCTTTTTTCACTTTTGTTCTTTATCGACCGAAATTGCCTGTCACCCTATTAAATGGTGAACAGAAGCAGTCACCACTAACTCGGAAAAAGAGGTTTTCTTGTTCGGAGTTCTTGCGTGAATGTTCTGTTACAGCCTTGGTAATAAAATTCGAATTCAACGCTAGTGATTCTATTGTCTTTCATTGCATATATGATAAGTTACTTTGTGTTTGATCGATGAATAAAGAATAATTCGAATTGCTAATAATCATCAGCATAGACAAATTATCGTTACATATAATTATATCATTAGATAGTAAAATTCAATTATTATAACGTAAGTATATTTATGTCGTGTTACATGACTATATTAATTTATCATAGAATAATTATGTATGATCATTATATGATTATATACAATTATCATCATCTAAGTGTAGTTTGTATCATTATACAACTACGTGAATACATGTATACTTATACTTATATAATTAAGTGTTTTCCGTTATTGACAGCACACATAGCATTTACTCATTACTATCTTTAATATTTTGATAACACAATCTCTGTTACAATTTATGTACTCTATTCCTTACAGAGGCTGTAGGAAAAAATCTCAAATATGATGCTGCAAATTTTAACCAAAATTTTTTATTTAACACTGTAAATACAACTTAGGTTAGAATCGATTAAAAAAGTCTCAGAGCTAATCAGAAATTATAACTAATCAAAACTGTATTTTTTCAGAATTAAGCATCAAACATGCTACATTCATCAGCCATTAACGCTTATTTAATATATTTTTTTACTAATTATTTAGTATTGAGTGTAGAGAAATATCTTTTCTTTGATGCTGTGTTTTTCTTATGAAAATGATAATTTTAATGCAAAGTATTATAAATTTATATAGAAAATAATATCTTAGGTTTTTTTTTTTATTCAATTTAGTTTTAGCGACTAATTTAAAGCAAATCTTTATGAAATGATAAGAACATTTCCAACTTTAGTCACAAATTCGATGAAGCGGTAACTAAGATAATTTTCAAAGTTTGAAGTTATAGGAGTATTTAAAGAAGCATCCTAAAACATTTCTTTACACTTCTTAAGATATTTCATTTGTACACAAAGCATTGAGGTTGGATCCGAGATAAGAATAATTTTAATATTTATTTTTTTCTACAGATTCAAATATTAATGTAGACAACATCAGATTATTTACCAAAGCTCGTGCGGTAATATCTTGATCACTGAACTCGTCAGCATTTTTCTTTGCTTGTTTGCTCAGTAACCATTTTTTTTGCTCCATATAAGAAGATATAAGATTTGCTAAACACAGACAAATGCAACTCGTAGGTTTGAGCAACTTTCAGTTTATGGCGCCCCAATCTCCATATCCATGTCAAACTAACGGGAGGATTTTGAGCCCTGATTGATTCAACAAGCAACTTCCTCTCAACATGACTGCTCTTTAGAGGAAACAAGACTTAATCTACAACTCGACAAAAAAAGACCATGAACTCGCGATCATAAACACTTGGCAATGGTGGTTACTTTTCTGAATTTGGCATTTAGAATTAGCTAGAAATTAATATATTTTCTGCAAATTTCTATAAAATTTTCGTATATTTTCAATACATTTTTTTCGCCGTTGGAGAAAACAGCTGCTTAATTTTTTTTTGAATTCATTTTTATTTTTGTTAATAAAATTTTCATATCGTCAGTTAAAGAAGACAAGTATCTAATGAAAGCTATTCAGGACTTAAGTTTTAAGTCGATGAAAATTGAAGGCACTTGGAAAAAAAAAGAATTTTTGTAAAGATATCAAATGGACAAATGTTTCAAAAATTAATAAATAAGTGAAGGAACTTTTTGAAATCTGAATTTATGATTTTACTCTCTTTTTAAACCCAATTTGATCTTGTCTTGTAGTTTTGATAGATGTTAGAGCTTTTGTAACAGATTCATTTAAATGCGAAATTACCCATACCAGTACACATTTTTCCGATATCTACTTCCTCTACTGTTTTCACACATGGAACATTCTTAAAGAAAAAATGTATCTAAAAGAAAGTAGTTTATTGAATATTCAAGGATTACTACCGAAGACTTCCATTAAATTTCCGTTAAGTAAGAAGATGTAGGAAAAACATGTAATTCAAGGATGACAAACAATTTTAATCTGATTTAAAAATGGAATAAGATAGTGCAACACAAGTAAATTCAGAGAACTGCCAGATCCGATTATAAATAGAATAATACATTAAGACATTGAGCATAGACAGTGATTAAAGAAAGTCAGTAATGAAGCACAAGTTAATGAGAGTTTATAATATTTTTTTTTTTTACTTTTCATTCTCCCTCATTTATCATATATAATAAAAATCTGGTGTAATGTTGAAAATACTAAAAATAGCAGGCATTTTTTTTAACAACTTTGGGATCTTGTTATTTTTAATACGCGGCGAAATATGTTTTGAAAATTTAGCGCAAGCGACTGTCTTTCTTGTAGTTCTTATTTTTCTTCCAGAAATAAATTTCACACACAAAAAGAAAATGATGTCATTTCGTTAAATAAATGAGCAAAATCTGCACCAGTTAAAAGAGCACAAAACAAGAATTCCTTCAAAAGCATCAATCTACCATGAAATTTTAATTTAAGTTATAATTAGAGAGGCAAGAGCAATTTTAAAGGTTATTTTGTTAATATAGTTTAAATGTCTGAAAATTATTTTAAAATGGTAGAGCATTGATTCTCCCTTTCCGCCTTTAGTGTAATTTTTTTAAACTGAAATAAACTCTTATTTTTTATATCATTAACTAAATTACAAAATTTTTATAAATAACCATTATCGTACAAACAACAAAATTTACTTAAAAAGTTATTTCAATCTAGCAACAATTTTTTTTATTTAAAAAAGTAGTCTCAATTATATGTTTAGTTGATGTATATATATATAAACTGCTGTTTGTAGAAAATGCAACACCATGAAGGAATCATCAGAATCAAATGAAATTCGCAGCAAATGTCAATTATAGGATATTATGCAAATTAATAAAGTTTCAGAGCCATCGCGCGTGCGCGGCGCGCGCAGCGCCCTCTGAATTGATGCTGAAAGCGTATAAATAAAGTGCTGTAGCGGGACGTTGAAAAAAGTCTATGATTATTTGTTAGTGGCAAACGTTTAGTGAGACCTGAGTATGCCTCCACGACGGAAGAATAAGAAATTCAAGCAACTTACGGAGTTTGAACGAGGGAGGATAATCGGCCTTCGAGAAGGAGGATTTTCCTATCGCGCAATAGCAGCTCGTATGCAGCGGAACAGTTCCACAGTGATGCGAGTTTGGAAGCAGTGGACCGACGAGCACCGAACAACTCGAAAAACAGGCACTGGACGACAGAAGGTGACGTCAGAGCGCGATGATCGACACCTGCTCCGCATGGCGGTGAATGATCGCACAGCTTCCTCCAGGCAGCTGGCAGCACGTTGGTCTACTGCTACAGGTGTACAATTGTCGGCTTCGTCAATTCGTCGTCGTCTGCTGCGCCGTGGATTGCGTGCAAGGGTGCCTTTATACAGGATTCCCCTCACGGCGAATCATCGACGGCTGCGTCGGCAGTGGGCTCTTGAGCACAGAGACAGGCGAGCTGATTGGCACCAAGTTGTCTTTTCAGATGAATCACGCTTCAATTTGTGGACCCATGATGGCCGTGTTCGTGTTAGACGTTATGCCGGTCAACGCTGCCTTCCTGAGTGTATTATTGAACGACATAGTGGTCGAACACCCGGAGTTATGGTCTGGGGTGCGATTTCGTATCATGGACGATCCAATTTGATACGAATTGAGGGTAATCTCAATAGCAACAGGTACGTCCGTGAAGTGCTACAGCCCGAAGTCGTTCCTTTCCTTCAAGGCATCCCTGGAGCTATCTTTCAGCAGGATAATGCACGCCCACATGTTGCGCGGACTGTTCGAGACTTCTGTTCAGCACAACGCATGCAACTTCTTCCTTGGCCTGCTTATTCACCGGATATGTCGCCTATTGAGCACGTGTGGGATATGGTTGGTCGGCGTCTCGCTCGTGATCCGCGTCCTGCAGTTTCCAAAGACGAACTTTGGTTGCGCATACAAGCGATATGGAATTCTCTTCCTCAAGCAGATATTCAACATCTGTTTGACTCCATGCCACGTCGTATAGCAGCACTTATTGCAGCGCATGGTGGCTGCACCAAATACTGATTTCGGACGCTTAATTTGTTTCTTTTGTTTTGAAAATTTCATCATTTATTTGTATCAGTACAAGTCGTTTCTGCATTAAATTTCATTTGATTCTGATGATTCTTTCATGGTGTTGCATTTTCTACAAACAGCAGTATA
>BMAW01037326.1:35510-45642 GCA_019974015.1 Nephila pilipes
TTTGTTTTTTTTGTTCCCAATTTTTTTTTTCTTTCTTTCTTTTTTCGCAAGAAATCTTTTTTTGTTGCGAGCAAATAGCGATCGTAACGAATCATCGACTCGTTGCTGTTTTGTTCATCGAAAAGCAATCGCAGCGCCCACTTGGAAAAAACCTTTTCACTTCAAGCCTTTTTCCTGGTCCGATCGGCTGCAGGGTGCGGCACGTTTCAGCAAAGGTTAATTACTCTGAAAGACCTGGTTACTGGTTTACTACGGTGCCATCTGGGTTAGTCTCGGGTTATTGATCGATTATTATTTACAAATATCTGTTTAGTTATTTTATTTATTTATGTAGTTCACCTTGAAAGTCCATTAAGATTGCTGTTGATTCATTGATTTTTTATTGAAGGGTCCCGGGGAATGGAAAAAATATTGAGTTTAAGACTCCTTGTTTTTCTGTGACATATGTATTTTGAATTTATTAATAAAGCTTATATTTTTTGTGAGCCTAATAATGATATTTTAACCCTTTTATAGGCCATAAAGTGATTCTTTAGTCGAAATTGTTTTTTCTTCTTAGGTGAATGTAGACCGGAATTTTAAGATATATTTGTATTTAGATGTCATTTTAAAAAAAATATTCTTTAAATATAACACATGGATCAATAAGTCCCGAGACTGTGCGGTCGTTTTTTTTTCCGATTTCCTCCTTCAAACGCACCAGCAAGTCAATATAATAATCACTGTTGATCCGTTTACCTTTTCGGGTGAACAATGAAAATCACGCCATGCGTATCCCAAAAAACTGACGCCATGACTTTTGCCGGCTGCTGCGTTTCGGACGCCGGACGGCTTTCGCCAGCTGTGCGCCACTGCCGCTTCGACTCTGTAAGGTGTAGTGATGCATGTTTCGTCCATGGTCACGTAACGACGCAAAGAGAAATCTTTTTGTTGTGAGTAAATAGCACGTCGTAACACCGGATCATCGACTCATTTGCTGTTTTTGTTCCGTAAGAAAGCAATCATGGCACCCGGAAAAAAAAAACCTTTTACATGCTCAGTTGCACCTGTGAAGGATATTAAATACACTTCCATATGATATGTGTCCTCTCAACCAATCTCACGGGCTTCACTTTACGATCTTTCATTAAATTTTGTCCTCCATTTTCCGGTGTAACGGCTTCCTGAGTCTACCAGGCGTTCCGCGTCATTTGTCGGTACGACCATATTTAAACTCAAGCAAACCACCGACAAATGTTGCTTTTGATGGATAAGAGCCCGGGTAACATTTTCAATCCATTGTTTCGCTTGCGGTGTTTTTTACCCATTAAAAACAATGTTTATCCGAGAACCTGAAACTCGGTTTTCCATTTTCCGGCTCCTCGGCTACAAGCGGCTCAACCTCGATAACTCAGCTGTTTCGGGTCCGATCGACTTAAAATTTTGACACGTTTCAAACAGGTTATTACTCTAGAAAGACCTGGTTTACTGGTTTACTACGAGCGCCATCTCTGGAGTTAGTCCTAGACTTATTGATCCATTGTTATAATACATTTTACTCCTAAAATATGAAATATTGCACAATGATTTGCAAGCAAGACCTATTTGGAAAAGTATAGAACTCTGTAGCTGAAAATTTGCTTTCGTTTTTTCGCATGCAAAAATTATTTCTTAAAAAATTTAGATAAGTACTGTCGAAAAATGTTTTGGTTTTATAGCCATAGTATCCTTTATAGAAGCTCAAAAGTTTCGAACCATTAGTGCAACGGTTGCCCAAAACTTGCTCCTAAGTGTAAATATATCATAATTATATTTACTTTAAAACCATATTTAATTAAGAAGAAAAACTCCACGAGTTAAAAGTTATTTTTATAATTCTACAGATTAGTGTCTACTATTATTCACATAGATCTAAGCTTTCTATAATATATATTTTTAGAATACCTACGTCACCAAAAATAAGGAATCTTAATTATAAGGAACATATTCTTTATATATCTTGATATTCTTGTACTCTAAACTTTTCGAAAAACATGTCGTTGCCTTTTCCTGGTATACGTGAAACTTTCCAGATTTTTCTGATTCAACAATAATCGTACGGTTCATGATTTCTACATTTTGGCAATACGTAACTTTTTTTTTTCGCAAGAAATCTTTTTTGTTGCGAGTAAATAGCGATAAACAGCTTTCTGAATCATCGACTCGTTGCTGTTTTGTTCCATCGAAAGCAATCGCGGCACCCACTTGGAAAAAACCTTTTTCACTTCACTTCAAAAAACCTTTTTCAGTAAATACACTTCCATATGATATCTGTGTCATCTCAGCAATCTCACGGAGCTTCACTTTACGATCTTTCATTATAATTTTTGTCACTTCACTCACATTTTCCGGTGTAACGGCTTCCACAGGTCTACCCGAGCGTTCCGCGTCATTTGTGTCGGTACGACCATGTTTAAACTCGGCAAACCACCGACAAATGTTGCTTTTGATGGACAAGAGCCCGGGTAACATTTTTCAATCCATTGTTTCGCTTGCACGGTGTTTTTACCCATTAAAAAACAATGTTTTATCAGAACACGAAACTCGGTTTTTTCCATTTTTTAAACAAACTACAAAACGACTTTACTCCAACCTCGATAACTCAGCTGTTTCTGGTCCGATCGACTTAAAATTTTGACACGTTTCAAGCAAAGGTTAGTACTCTAGAAAGACCTGGTTACTAGTTTACTACGAGCGCCATCTCTGGGTTAGTCTCGGAACTTATTGATCCATGTGTTATAATACATTTTACTCCTAAAATATGAAATATTGCGCAATAATTGTAAACCAAGATATATTTGAAGAAATTATAGAATTTTGTAATTTTAGAAAATTTAATACTTTTCGTTTTTTCACATTCAAAAATTATTTCTTAAAATTTAGATTACTAATAGAAAAAAATGTTTTGGTTTTATATGCATATATATCCTTTATAGAAGCTCAAAAATTTCGAACCATTAGAGCAACAGTTTACTTAAAACTTGCTCCTAAGTGTAAATGTATCTTAAATATATTTACACACAAAACCACGCCCATATTTAATTAAGAAGAAAAAAAACTTTCTGATTAAAAAGTTATTTTTATAATTCTACGGAACAATTAAAATACCACTATTATTCACACATAAGATCTAAGCTCTACTAATATAATTTTAGAATACCTACGTCACAAAAATAAGGAATCTTAATTATAGAATTTTACTATTCTTCATATGTCTTGGTATTCTTGTACTCTAAGCTTTTCAACAATAATCGTGCCTTTTCCTGAAATTATACATTGAAACTTTCCAGATTTTCTGATTCAACAATAATCGTACAGTTCCTTGAATTTCTACATTGAAATTTTTCTTGCAGATTAAATTCTTATTGCAACACTTGACAAAGTTTTCTAAGACATTTTTCAAGCTGTACTTTGTAGTGTTTCAGTCATTATATTCGTAAAATCATCTCGGATAAATTTTTAAATAATCTCTATTAACATAGAGATGTAGAATAAATACAAATAGTGATTGTTAACTCAATGTAAATAATATATATTTATAATAGATTTTATCTAAATAACACTCATTTATTCATTAAACAGTTTCATACATTACACAATTTATTTTTTGGGGATATAAACTTTTCAAACCAGATCTTTTTAAGCAGGAAGAAGTCTATATAGAATTTGTTTCATTTCATTTACTTTGTAATTTAATAATTTTTTTTCTCTCAATCAAACTTTTTGTATTAAAGTAATTTAAAATATAAAGTGTTTGACTCCTTATTAAAACTAACTGTAATATTCTACATTAATATAACGTACTTAATAAGAAAAAAGAAGAAACACTACTTAATTTACATTGACTTGTGTTTATTTAATAATGTATTTGTATCTAACCGGCAGCTCTTAAATCTTATTAATGATTTACTTTTTATTATGTGTTTTGCTTCAATTCTTTTGTAAATTCTTCTAAATACTACAGCTAAAAATTACAATCAGTATTGTATTATCTGCTTCTAGAATTATGGAAAAGCATCTTTATTTTTGCATCTTATTGTATTACAAATTTTTTTGGAAAGTTAATATCGTAAAATCATGGTAATTCTTTTTTTTCTCCGTACGAAAATTTTTAGAAACTTACAATATTTAAGAAAACTTAAGAATTTCCGTACTATTCCTTATAGTTTTAAAGGAATTGAAACAGTGCGCTCTAGAAACATATTCTAAAAATATAAAACGTAATAGGATAAAATAAAGAAAGAAAGTAAATCCTCAAAAATATTATACACATCCACGGGAGGTCAAATATTGTTATAAGAAGGATACTATTTTCAAAAAGTCCCCCCAAAAAACCCTTTTTGTCTTTATAAAACGAAAAAAAGTGATCTTGCGTCTTCCGTTTTTCATTCTCCAGTAAAATAATGTGCATAATAATGTAAATATTTTATGTCTGAACGCCATATACGATACAATATTACGGTCGGTCTGGGTATACGAGAAAATGTATTTTTGTTATATATATATTTCCCTATACATTACATTTAGTATGATTTTTCTTACAATTCTGAAGTTCGCTCTTTGCATTTTGCATTGCTTTTATTTAGTGATTTTAAATATAAATAAATTATTGGTTACTAGAATAAAAATAATTGTGTTTTATTCCTTTAATGTAAGTATGAGAGAAGTAAGTTCCATAAAAGAGCTATAAATATTAGACAGTCCTATCAATTTTAGAAATTCAAGGAATTGTCTCAAAATAGGCGTATTTAGTTTTGATCTATTATATACTAGTGCACACGCACGCACGCACGCACACACACATGATTTGTATGACTATTTTTTTCTTTTAACTTTCTTTTACTTCGTAACAATAAATCTATTATAGCACTCCTCTCAATTAAATCTTCCAACCAATGTCATACGTTTCAACTGCAGCTATCGCCTTGTCCACAGCTTGGTATAAAAGCAGATAGAATGCTTTTCACGTGCACTTCTCTCTCTCTCGCTTCTTTCCTGCCGGTTAAGACTTCGTTACATTGAATGGTAATGCTATTTCCATTGTTGCTTAGATGTTTTCCCATGGTTTTCGGAATGTAACGCTTTGTTATTATCCAAAGGCATAAAGAATTTTCAGTACAACAAGCTATCTTTCATCGAGGACTAGAAATCTTGAATTAACAAACTTGTAGGAGTTTCTGTTCTCCTATATATGCACAGCATATCCCACATATGCTCGACAGGATTCAGATCAGGTGAGTGAGCATGTCACGGCATGCCTTAGATATTTTCTTTTTCATGTTTGCACGGTGACAAGTCATGTTATCATCCATAAATGTGAATTCAGGAAAAATCTATAATTATGAAGTTAGAATCTAGAAACAGGCGAACTTAAAGCTAAAGAGATTCGTTTTCTGTACCTTTAAGCAGTCACAAATCTTGTTTCTAAGACATGGAGGTCTGTTTAGCCGTCCAGCATGATGTCTACTCACACTATGACTCCATTTGACGAAAAGCAAAACCATTTTCTCTTATTGAATAATTTTCTCTGGATGAAAATGAGTTGAACGTTCTCACTGTATCGTTAGCCAATGAGTTTCAATGTTCAGATTAAAGTGAGATTTGACACTGAACATCTCATTAACCCAATGTCCCACACTCCTGTATTGATGTTCCCAATTTCAGTTTCAAGCAATGTGTTGATGCGTAAATGTGAGGGGAATTCAAACTGTTGTTCGTCTGATATAGACATCATATGATTGTTTCCCTATAAATAGTTTGTCTGGAAATTCATACTCCTGTAGTGGCTGCAAGCGCTGAAATCTGTTCTCTGGCACAATTGTTCCACTGACGTCACACAATTATTGTCAGACATCAGTCTTGGTGAACGGCTGATTTTTCTGGCCGACCTGATCTGGTCGCTGATTAACATTTACCTCACTTTGAAACCTTGAGTCTTGAGATTGCACACTAAGGTACATTCAGAATTCCTTGCACATCGGTTTGTAATCGTCCAGATTTGAGAATTTCAGTGATTCTTCACTTCTCAAATATGTCCAATGGTCATCTTTTGACGTCATTCGATCTGTTCAATTGTTAACAATATTTCTTCGCACATGAATTGCACGAAAGCTGCGTGAATTGCTCGTGCTAGATGAGTCGGTTTATCGTAGCTCTGAAGTGCGCAGATGTTTTACGCATGAAGGCGTCGACTGAAATGTTTTGCATAGATACAAAATTTCATTTTCCCCAGTTGATTCTTCACAAGTTATTTTGAGAAAAAAAATCTCCAATATTTACTCGCATTTTTTTTCCATTTCACAAAATGTGCTTAACTTTAGAACACCAGAGTATAAGTGAGCAATATAGAACGATTTTCTATTCGATTTCATGGTATCGAAAACATAAGAAATTAAAACTTTTGTGACACTGTTGTCTTCCCAATTAATTTCATTCCGAGACAGAAGCTGAATAAATATCAACCCAAACTAAATTAATTTGAAAATATCGGAGCAGTTTAGAATTTTTTTAAAAGTGTTTGTGAATCCAACTCCAAACTATCACGTAATACTGATCTTATTTCTTTCATCAATCAATCAATGACTTATACATTTTAACTTCCCTTTATAAACTCATAATAAATTAATAAGCATTTTTCTCATTTGGAGATGACAATGATATACAATTTATGAAGTCCCTGATACTGAAGGTCTCATATCTCCTTATTAGGGATAGAATACAAAATTATTTGGTTTACTATTGTAGTGTAAATTAAATTTGCAAATTGCTGTTATAAAATTAGAAGTTAGAACAAGTTTATTTGGGATGTAATGAGTAAATGTAATCTTCTTATTGTTTCACCATCTATTTGTAATTGGTATAGAATAATTATTTCCGAATTTCCTGAATAGAGAAGCTTACAAACAGATATCAGAGAAATTCTGAAGAGTTTTCCTTTCCAGTAAAAGTAGAAAATTGTTAAATGAACTAAAATGAAAGAAAATAGTAATAAAAAAACTAGGTAAATATATTTGCTTATGATAACCTACCATTTCTCTTGTTGTGTTATATGGTTAATTATGATTTTATATTCGTTTTTTTTTTGTATTCGTATCAGAGATATTTGAAATTAAAACTGAGTTAATGGGAGATAGTCTGCATTGTAATAAATTATCTCAAGTAATTCAAGATTCATAATATTTAGTTAAGATTTCATGATAATCTAAATGATATTTCCTTCTGTAAAGCATGAAAAAATGTACAAGTACGAATAAACTACATTTTGTTTAAATAATATTTCTGGTGTTTAGTAATATAAATTTTTTTCTGACCATTTAACCGTATTTAAATCAGTTTTACTGGCTTTCCTTTTTCCTAAAACATAGTATAATTAAATCAAAACAATTAAAAAGATTTTTCAAAAAAAATCGTTCATGTATTAAACACCTAATGACACAACTTTCCCTCTTTCATCTCTTAATTAGTATCCTTTTTTTCACTCTGAAAACAAATAAAAATCCACAGTAAACACG
Source organism: Nephila pilipes (assembly GCA_019974015.1). Classification (NCBI taxonomy): domain Eukaryota; kingdom Metazoa; phylum Arthropoda; class Arachnida; order Araneae; family Nephilidae; genus Nephila; species Nephila pilipes. The sequence goes on from BMAW01037326.1 coordinate 43,040, forward strand.
AAGCAAACACAAAAGAGATTTGTAAGCAACACGACGTTTGAAAAAAGGAAAAAAAGAAAGAAAGCTTGTTTAGAACGGTAAAAAAATGGCACCATTTCTCTTGTTTAGTGACTCGGAAAAGGAACAGTTGAATGTTCTTTTTTCAAAGAACAAGCTGAAGGAAAATACAGTAGACTCCCTACCTGATCCTGTTAATGGAAAGAGTCGTAAATTCTTCACTTCTAGAATTAAATTGCCTCTTTCGGAGTGTCTAGTGAATAACTCGTTCCCCCGTAAAAGCTATCCCTGCCCATTCTTCTAGAAGGCTTTAAATGTTGGTGCTGAAGTCATAAGGAAGATAGGATTACTTTCTTCAGGGGATTATGAATGAGTTTGTAGGAGACTAAATGAATTAGCATCAAACTTTTATATGGAGGAAAATTAGCTTACGTTTGACTGTCACAAATGGTTTTAAGTTTTGATAAATGTATATCTGGTTTTAATGAAAATTAGTATTATCTTTCCTTTGCAATAAAAGGAATTATTTATTCATTTTTTATAACAAGTGTTGAAGATATTTTACTTAAAGATTAATTGTGTATCTTTTTGAGATTCTTAAAATACTCATTTTGTTGATTAGGATGTTCTGGACCGTATTAACTTTTTGTTATTATTTTAAACCAGTTCCTGATTCATAAATTGTGGATTTAGCAGTTACTTTGAAATGTTGATTAAATTTTTTTTTCTTTGTATTTTTGAAACCTTTATGTAAATAATAAAAGAAGTAATCCGAATTAAGGTATCCAAATATGTAATTCTTCTTTTAACATATAAATACATTTTTTTTACTGTCAGTATTCCCATAATAAGTATATTTATATTAATAAGTATAATTGCAAAAACAAAGAAAGCGGAGAATCAGGGTTAACTCGACGTGATAAGTTAAGAGTTAAATTTAGATTTATGTAGAAAATTGAAATATCTTAAAGTACTTAAAAGTACAATATTATTTCAAAACTTTTACATTCATTAGCTTACTACACGTTAATCAATTGCAAAAGTCTAATAGTTAGACATTTTTTTAGTTACATTTTTTTACTTAATGATAAATAACTAAAATCTGTTTCTAATACTTAAGATAATTTCATTTAGGAAAAGCGAATAAATAGTTTTACCGACTTAAAATACTCTAATAAGCCACCCATCAGTCTTTATTAGAATACAGAGCAACGTGATTGTCGTAACAATAAGCCGACCTTTTTTAAAAACAGGAATAATAAAACAGTGTATTCTTACACACTCACAACAACTAGACTTCGAAAATTCTAATTATCAAACAAACAAAAAATTATTTAACTCCGATTTTGTAGCTTTAACATATAGTAAGGAACAAAAAAGGTAAGGCAAAAAGTTTCTAAAACGACATATATATATAATACAAAATGGAATCTTGATTCTGCCGTTTTCAGCAGACTTGCGAGAAAAATGCAAATTCTAAATGAAAGCAAGGTATTAAAAATAAAATGTATAGGTTATTAAAATAAAACATTAAATAAATCACTATTCCTGATCTATACGAAAAATTATATTAATGTTATATGTTTTTTATTTTCCCAAACAGTCATTTACATTATAAATATTTTAGGACATATTTGTTGCTGGACATTTTACTTTCGGTAGTTACAAATTTCTGTGATTTAAATTCTTCATTTTCATGAGCGGAGTTTCTTAAATGTTTTCAAATTATCGACTGCTTCTTCTGTCTCAAACCTCATTCTCAACTTCACTCTTTTCTCTTCAACCAGATGGTTCCAAATAAGATTTTTTTTTCCAGAATTTAAATCAATAGAATTCTTTTGTTTCAAAATGATTTTCAATGGTCAAAAAGGAATATTTACTAATTTTCTGAGATCAATTTCCTTCCATGAAAGCGATTTTTCAATAATCCATGTTTTTTAATCCGGGAAATATTTTCTGTTCAATATCTTTCTATCACATTAGGTTAGATATCGACATAGAAAAAAATTGCAATAATAGATACTTAAGCATGCGAAACAGTCTTTAAGAATATTTGATAGTATCTCTCTCTAACACGATCGAAGAATGATTCTTAAGAAAGAACAGGTGTGAAAAACACTGCACAAGTGAGAATTAAGATGTCAGTTGTATTAATATGTGAAAGTTCCAGAAAAAAAATACTATTCTACTCTCCATAGAATAGCAAACAAGTGGAAAATTTGGAGTTAAATATCGTAAAATCAATAATTTTTAATTTTTTTCTTATATTTTTCCAAGGCTGATGAAAAGTGCTTTAAGAAGTGGGAAAACAAATGAAGTAAATTAAACAATAAATCTGGGTCTAGCCTCAAAAAAATTAATGTAAATTTTATACTGAGTAATTGAGAAACTTGATTTTGGAACTATTAAGTTGCTGTTATTTTTAAATATTATTTAAGAATTATATATAATTTATAAGACCAATCAAATTAATGTTTCAGTAATAATTATAATATTTCCCGCCGTTCTACAAGAAAAAAAGAATACAATTGTTTTAGGTCTTCAATAACTGGCATTTTAATTTAATTTATTATAGTTATAATATTTCTGTTCAAGGTGTAATTAAT
>BMAW01037326.1:51128-70648 GCA_019974015.1 Nephila pilipes
TACGTGCAAATTCAAATTGAATTTCGAGTAATTGCAAAATCTGTCATATTGCAAGTCTCATTTTATCGAGGTATATAAATTAAAAAAAAATATTATAAAAAACCTAATGTAATGATCGAGAAAAGTGAATAAACGCAATTTTTAAACATTATCTTCCTCCCTTTTTCATACATGCATAATTTTACTAACACACACACTCACACACACACACACACACACACACACACACACACACACACACACACACACAACTGCTGTTAATACCAATACATACCCTATATGCTCGACACGCATCGCACGCAACTCGCACGCACGAACACGCACGCAATACATTCATCGCACGATGCGCATCGCACGCACGCACATACGACAACTTCAAATTGATAGTAAATTAGTAAATGTTAACTCTCAAAATTATAAGTATTTGAACATTATTACATTTCTTTCACCAAGGTTAGCAATCAGATAACAATTACCTGTACACCATCCATGTATATATGAAACGGGTTAAAACGCTTTTACCGGTTATTTTACTCGCATAATGAAGCATTTAATATAATTAGCTTTTATTTGATTTGGTTAATCAAATAAAAAGCTAGTATATTAATATACTATCTTTTGGTTTGATTTAAAATTGTTTCACGAATATAAATTTTCAGGTTTTACTATTTTTTATTTGATTTGCTGTGTTCATATGAATGTGTAAAAAGAACCTATTTCTTCTATTCAGAAATTGTATTCGGAGTTTTAGCCCACTTTATCATTCAATCGTGTGACATTTTGCATACACGTAAAATCTGATAATAACAATACTACGATATGCTTGAAGCAGTATTGACTTTAAGGACGGAAGTTGACTATGCACTTAACAATGTCCAATTTAGTTGAAATTTTGCACACACACATAGCTCATATAATTGCAATTTAGTCTTAAATTTCCAGACTAAAATAATTAAATAAATAAAAAGTAAAACCATTTTGAACTCAAGCTTTTGTATAAAGATGGACTAAGAGATATAAAAAAATATTTTAAGTGTAAATCTAATACATAATTTATAAAAGTTGAGGCATTAGTAATTGGTTTTGATCTCCGTATATAACTAAGTAAATGGTACTTGGTGGGTAATTAAGCAGTTACCTTAGGTAAGTGCCTCCTTCACTTTATAAATTATATATTATTTTAATCTCTTTAAAAAACTATTTTTATGCCTTTGATCAAACGTTAATGTTCAGTTAAAAAAAATATTTTTGCACAATATTTCTTACTTTACCATACCATGTATCAAAAGTTTAAAAAATATTAAACATTTGAAAATTATTAAAGTATAAGGCTTCGTTTCATCTAATGCTTACATTTTAATGACAAATGCGGAAAATGTTGCTTATTAAATAATTCAAAATAAGCTTAACACTGTTCTTATTTTTATTCATCGAATGACATCATTGTGGTGCTTCAAAGGAATTTTGCATTGGCTTTTCTCTTTCGTATATTTTTTCTGCCATTGGGATTACTGTTAGCTATCTTCAAGGAAGCAAGGAGATCACTGATTGAATCATATACATACAGATATGGATCCATTGTGAGACACAAATATAGAAGTCGAAAACATACACAAGAAAATATCACAAACTTTCATCTTGTGAATAAAACAAACGGTAGTGCATATTGAAAGTGATGACTGCCCTGACGTCATATATCCAAACAGTTTTGTTTTATTTAGATGCAAAGACGTTTCTACCAGAATCATGCGTATGAACTTTTCACTTTTGTTTTTTGGCAAACAGCCGAGATTGCAAATGTTCTTTTTGTTTTCAAATATATGTTTGCTATAGAATTCGAGTCAATATCAATGCACAAATTAAAAAAGATATTTATTTTTCATCATTGTTATAAAATCTTACTTAAAATATATTTACAAGATTAACAATTTAAAGATTTTCATACTTTTTAAAAATCATTTCTTTTTTGTCTATGTAATGACACATAAACTCAAAATATGTAGTTTTAAGTTAATTTCATTTTGATTCGATAAGTAAATAATTGAGGCTTTCATAATTATTAATATTACTAAATTAATATCATTCTCAATAACAAATTCTTCAAATTGCTTGTGATTGCATGTAAAAGTAGCAATATTCAAATGGTACGTTTTCTATTTATTGCAGATTTCAGGAACAAATACAGAAATTGGTAAAAGTTTTATATATGGATGAATTATCACCATGTCATAAAATTTATTCTTATTTCAGTAATAATGTTAATTTAATTACTAACAATTTGATTTTTATCAAATATATTTTAAAGATGCTCCTCTTATACTCCAAAAGGTCGTGGTAAACGAATGGTCAAGGTCAAAGCCGCAGCCAAAGTTGATGAATCATGTATCTAAGTTCGATACTACTAAACCACATCTTATCGTGCAACGAGAGGCTAGTAAGCTCTAAATTTGTCGAGGATCAAGCAATCCTGCTTACGTAGTATGCAGGTTTAAAGGGATACTTGATTAGAATCTTAATGCATTTGGAGCGTAGTTCAAAATACGAGAGGTGTTGCCACAGCCGGTCGTATTACTTCTAAGAGCGACGTTAATAAATATATAAATCATATTCCATGGATCTATTTTGGGATGGCAAGGAAACGTATCCAGATATTTCTAAATATGTTCATATTATTGATGCTAATTTACTATTGTACTAGTTCAGTATATATTAATGTGTCATAATATTTTCGCCACATCTAACGATTGCATTCCGATATGATTTAAATTATCGGATATCTAAAGGCTTCTGAATTTCTGGTGGTATTTCTTTTATTTTGGTTACCAGAAATTGCACTGATTAGTCTACAGGAATTATTTATGAGAATTTGATGAATAAACACTAGAGATTATTAAATTATAAATATTTGTACAAAACGGTAGGCCATTTATTTTAAAATCACAAACAGCAGCATATTTTAGGACCCCAATGCACTTTTCTAAAATTCTCTGCCCATTGTGCTTGTACATACAACGTTATAAAATGAAGTTATTTTCTAAACAGGAATTTTATTTTTTTTAAAATAAATAATCTTTAAATTTTAGATACGTCTAACATTTGTATAAAAAATTAAAAGAAATTTGAAATAAAATTTTGAAACCCTAATAGTTTTCTTGAAACTTAAATTTTGAAATTATAATTATTTTAATGTATAGAACATTAGTTTATAATGTAAATTTTCAAGGTTACAAATGCGATAGATTTTATACAAGATGTACCTAACGGTAAATGCATGACTTAAATATGTAAAATACAGTTTATTCCATTATTAGTTTCCTCACACAATTATTTATTTATATAAATGTGCTTTTCTTACAAAAATAGATACATAAGTCTATGATGTAAAGAAAATCGCATTTATATACGGTTTTAAATGCTAAAATACGATTTTCACGTTTTAGTTTAAAAAAAAAAATGGATTATTCTTCAGCTTGACATAAAATAAACTTTTTTTTACCTTATAGTAAACGTTTCAGTTACTCTGAAAGCCATATTTATCCTAAATTCAATATAATTAGAATTACATCTACCAAAATCCATTTATTACATATAGATTTCAGAAACATTCAGTTTCATTCCTGGACAATATCCCCTTTTCCGTATTCAGTTGGAAAAACCAAAGACATCAATGGAAATACACCCAATCCATTACTTTAAACGATGCATTCCGCCTTTTTTCAATAACCCATTACATCCAGGTCTCCTGTTGTCGTTGCTGTTCACTTTCTGTGATGGGGGTGGTCGTTTGAGGAGAGAGAGAATTGCATCATTTCCCATTCTCCGCGAGTACCTGAATGTAACGAACCAAGAAACGTGAAACGAGTAGAGAGAGATTCCGTATCTTTAATGCGCCTGTTCGAACAAGAGACTTTCTTTGTGGGGGACTGCGAAATTTCTGGGACGACTCCCCTGACGAATTCCGGGAATTTGTCTGCGTGTTCGAATGAAGTGATTTTCAAAACATCATCCGGTAAAAAAACGACAATAGGGAGAGGACTGTTTTCGAAAGCGTGGTGGATGCGTTTGAAAAGAGACGTGATGTTCTGATGAAAGGTCTGAGGATTTTAGATTTGATGGAAGTATCTTGAGAATATGAAGGGATGTATTAACTGAAGAAAATGAGATGGAAAGACATATGAGGGAAGATAAAGATTTCATCAAAAGAAGTATGCGAGTAATATGATTAGAGCAGTGGCTCTCAAACTGTGGTTCGAGCACCTCAGTACATGAAGGCGTTTTAAGGGGTGTGAACATTTCAGAAAAGGAAGGGTACCAGTTCTCCAAAAAAACAAACACGTGACTTCAGTTATTTTTCCTTACAAAAATGTCCAATTTTTTTCTGAATTATTGTTGAAACGCTTTATAATAATTTTAATTCGTTATTTTTTTTATTTTCAGTTTTTTGGTACTACAAAGTGCAACATGTATCTTCTTATTTTTTATTTACAATACGTAACTGAACGAAGCATACCAATGTGTGTGTGTGTGTGTGTGTGTGCGTGTGTGTGTAGGAAAAATATCTGAAAATGAGAATCTTTTTAATTATTAAAATCTAGAACAAGACAAGAAAATCACACAACAAAAAATTACTGGAGAGATAAATGCCTTAAAGAACACTGAAAATAAATTTAAATAAAATAAAACAAAAACAGCAATAAAGTAAATCTCAAATCATGAAGAAATATAAACCAAGGCATGTTAAACAAGGAAAACAAAGTTAATATATACCGTAAAGAATAAGAAAAAAATAACATTTATAAATTCTGAATTACCTTTTTGAAAGATTTGGCTAAACATGTTTTACAGACCCAAATTTTCCAACAGAAAAATCTATTGAAACAGTATGAAAATTCTTAAATTAAAAAAATTACGTTTCAGATGAAGAAATTAAATGAAATACATATATAGAGAGACAAAAAACTTTTCACAATCTATAACCAATGAAAACAGAAAAAGAGCAATACAAAAATTAAATCAACCAAACACATAAAAGATCATATAAACTTATGTGAGATGCTATGCATAACAAAAAAATTCACTCTTATCTAAAATATTAATTAAGATTTTCCTGATCTCTCTATAACAGGAAATGTTTCAATCCCTCTATCACTAAGAAAGAGTACTAATGCGGAAAAATTTAAAATTTTAAAACAAAAGTAAAACAAAAAGGGATACAAAAGAATAGAAAAATATTAAGAACAAAATTCCGAAAGAGAATAAATCTAAATTTAAAAGCATATTTTAAAATTTTTATTCAGGGAAAGAAACTAAATTTTATAATTATTATATTTTAAATTATTCTTATAAATTAAAAGAAAATTTGATTTGGAAACAAATGTCTCTTAAATTTATCGAAGGTAATGTAAATATCAGGTATTTAAATCACACGTCTAATATTATGTAATCTGTGGTTATAAATTGTACTCCTAAAAATGTTCAAGCTAAGTGAACTCCTCCATAAGGATTCATTAGGAATCACAGAGGAGAAAACGTCCCTTTTACCATATATATCACTAGAAATTTATCTTCTGTTTTCAAAAGAAATGTCTAAATATTTAACTTCATTTTTTTGAATATTAGTTTGCAATAAGTTTAAATATTCTGCAAAAAAAGATAAGAACGATTTTACATCTTTATTATAATTAATTTAAAAGAAAATAACTTCATCAATGTTTCTAAAAATTCTAAATTTATTATACTCAAAAACATTACCTTTATAAAAATGTAGATCAATATTTGCAAAACAATTAATTACAATAATACCTTGTTATATACATTTAATATGCTTATGAATCGTATTATTTATATACATATATGAATTCTTATACCCCCCCCATATATATATATATATATATATATATATATATATATATAAATATAAATGTAAAATAAGACCGACTTCGCTTAATGTTAATATAAAATTGAAGAATGGTACTTTTATTTGGACAAGAAATGTGTCTTACTATAAACAGAAAGTCTTAGAGATATAACATCTAACATCTGTAAATGTATATCATGCTGTGTATTCATAAAATTTAGAAATATTTATCTATTACATAACTTTTCAAAATGGTATTTATTTCATATGTTTACAAAGAAAATTAAAAGTTCGATATATGTATCAAAGCTTAGGAAACAAAATACATGGAACATATTATATTCTGAAAAGAAAAGTATCTGCTTGAAGTGTTTTGCATTTTATTATTGAAGTATACTACTTTCCATGAGTATGTTAGTGAAGCAGTAAATAATTTCGATGTTAGAATGTTTTTGGGAATTGAAAAAATTGCTTCATTTATGTTCTTCTGTTTAGCATTATGAATGAATAGACAACTTTAATGAGGAAAAACTGTGTCAAAATCCTGTTTTTAATTATATCTTGCGATGGAAGTGTGAAGAGATTACTTCTTTCATACATCCTGATTTTTTTCCTGAAAAAACTTTTTTTTCGTTATTGAATTTTTTAAAAAATATAGATATTTCGGGTAATTGTCTTACTAAAGTATTTTCAGTTGATTTGGAAGTCATGTTTATGCGGAGTTGAGTTGATATTTTTTTTTAGTTTAGTATTCAATGATGTTCTTGGAGGTAATCTGGTGGCTAAATACATGTTACAAATTGTACCGCCATTGGTAGCTGTTACTCTGTTTTAAGTTTAAGTTTGACGATTTAAGGTATAGAAGAATCTTTATATTCGCTAATAATTTAGCTGCAACTGACGTAATCTCATCACTTTCTGTTAAATACGCAAATTATTGTGTTTAACTCATTCTATGGGGGGTGCGCATTGTTTTTATTTCTTTTGAGTTGAAAAACTATAAAATCATTTTATTGAGTGGAAGAATTAGTTTTGTTTTTTCTTTGCCTTTGGTGAACCTTGCATCCTAAAACTCTAGACATAAAATATTCAAAATATGATCAAAAATACTTACGAGGAGTAGCTATTAATTAACGAGACTGACGTTGCAAAACATTTTATTTTGATGTCATATACATTTACTTATTATCATCTTCAATACACACCACTCCTCTATCCCTACAACGCTTCATGCGAATCATCTACAGTGCCGGAACTCTTCTTCTGAGAGCTCTTTCAAGATTCGTGCCGAATTCTCTTTTGCAGATTCAACGGGCTCAAATTTTACTTCTTTTAGTGCATATTTCACCTTAGAAAACAGACCGAAGTCGCATGGATCAAGATCCTGAGAATAAGGCGGATGATCTAACACTGGGATGCTGTACTTGGCTAGAAACCTCTTGTCAGACAATGTGGAATGAGCCTGTGCAAAAAACCTTGGTGGAAAAATTTGCCGCATGGATTCTTTGTCAATTCCTACAGTCTCAGCAATCGCACGAATACTTAACCGACGGTCAAATCGAACCAGATTACCGATTTTTTCGATATTGTCATCCGTCTCTGATGGGCAAGTCGACTCGGGCATGAATCATCTTCAGCTTCAATCTCGACCATTTTGAAAATGCTTAATCCGCAGAAAAACACGTGCTCGTGATAAAAATTCATTGTCATACATTTCTTTCAGTAAATCATAAGTTTTAGTAGCGGTCTCTCCAAGTTTCATGTGAAATCTTACATTAGTTCATTGCACATTTATCATTTTTCGGCAAAAAAAAAAAAAACCTCTAATGTGAATGAAGACTACGGGTATATGGATTTGTGTTTACTTAAGTGAGAGGCATTGAATTCAAAACAAAAGGCTTCACGCTAAACAGCTATCGGTCGCTTTCGTTTGGCGCATGCATACTTCTTCTATCGCAGGGTCAGTCTTGTTAATTAATGGCCGCATCCCGTACATTGGGCGATTTGTAAGGTTTCCATGCTATAACATTTTGTTTAAAAATACCAGTTCATAACTGTTAATCAGATTTTAAATTTTTTTTGAATAATCTGTGGAAATCTGTGTTTTAATACATAGGCATTTATACAGAAAATAATTTACATACAAAAAGCTATTTGCTATTATTTTAAGTATTTTTCATTAATTTTTTTTTACAGATTTTAAGGCATCTTAAATATCACACTTTATCTCTATCTCTATTAGAAATGTCATAAATACAGTTTTTCGCGCACTGAATGCAATTATATTTTAAGAATACAATGAAACAAATTATAATGAAAAGATGAATATAACTTTTTTTTTTGCGAGATCGATTTATATATTGAAAGTAAAATTTGCATTAGATTTTAGGGATTTATTCTTTAAGAAGATTTTTTGAATGGAAGATTTCTTAAAATAGTTTTTAGAATTAGAATTTCGTATATAGTCTACACATTTAAACTAGTTAAAACAGACTGATCAATCAATATTTATGAAGGAGTTTAAGAAAGTTTATTAATTTTGGATATATTTCCCCATTAATTTACTAAAAATGAATTGGATGAATAAAAATAATTCGAGATAAAAACCAACTTTTTTATATGGTGGCAAAGTTTATTAAAAAAAAAATATGGAAGTATTAGTTAAAACTTATCGCAAATGTCTAAATATTGCATTGTTAGGCGAGTAAGAACGATTCCCAAAGTTTCAGAGCTATAGCTTGATGGAAAGTTGGTTAAATTAACGATCAAAAACTTGATGAAACACATACACCAAGTGAAATACATAAAAACGTTGTAGAAATACGCCAAAGTTAGTTAAATGATGGTACTTCAAAGAGTACCCGTGTTAGAAATGGGTGAATGAATGACTGACAGTTAGGGATTTTTTTTAAATGCGAAAGAACCCAATTTCGTTATGCTGTGCCAAACATTTGTTTGAACTGTGTTCCAGTTAGTAAAAAACCCCGAAAAGGTAAAAATTGGTTTAATAGAAGGAAAGTCGAAAATAGAGAAGGGTCGCTAGGGCTGTGTTAGGAATGGGAAATGTAATATTAGGAATGATAAATAGGTTTGGGATAAGTCATTTAAATACTGTCCACTGATCTTTCCCCCCTTTTTCTTCGAGAGATGTTCCAAAAGTAAGTTTCGTCATTTTTTTTTCACAAGGAAAATTTACTGCAATAAATAAATAAATAATCCTTGTCATCATAAACTATATACCTTGCACTATTTTTTTTACATAGTTCGCAATTGACATTGAGACATTTGTCGTAGTAGGAAATCGATTTGAAGGAGCCACTCTGGTAAAATTCGGTGCCTTGCGACGCAAGGAATTGTCGCACAGCCTGTTCTTCTTCAGCATTGTTTTCGGTGGACTTGAGCATGATCAATGAGCAGTGTGAATGCCACATCTGACTGTTATGTTCACTCACCTATTAGCTAACACCATGTCCTGTACTCTAGCAGTGTTATTCTCATTCATGGATGGGGATGGACGCTCACTTCGATCTACATCCTTCACACTCTGCTTTCCTTCACTGAACATGCAACAACAGCGTCCAACCTTTTGAGGAGACATGATCTGTTCACCATACACGGTCTATAGGCATTCGCGGATAACTAATTCCACTAGCCCATTCACCTCGGATAACAACACGCAATTTCATTGCCGACCACGTTGCCAAATACGTCTCGGACGCACTGGTCTGCTACTACTCTCTTTTCTTCTTTGCTTTGTGCATGCGTCATTCCTCCACCACTGACAATACTTCCATCGTTGAACCAGAAACGGGTGTGGATTCTTATGGCGGTAGTTTGTTTCATTCGGTGCAACATGAGCTCTTTAAAAAAAAAATGAGGAAACTCACTTTCAGAACATACCTTGTTAGATGTCCATGAATTTAAAACTCTTCGCGTCATAAAAAGTCTTCTCTATAATTTTCCGACCGATGAGGTTCGTCTTCGCCGTCTTTAGAACAGATTCATCGGAAGCAACCTATTGTTTTGGTTATTGCTTGGTTTCCCGTACATAATGATGAAATTCAGGTTTCATCTACATTGACAACTCGAAGCAAAACGACAGTGAAAACTTGATTCATTAGTAATCAAATTTTGATTTGGCACCCATATTCTGCGAAATCAGAACTCCCATATGATTCTGTGTCAGATTTGTTTTGGCTGCATTCAATAGAAGGTAGCACACATTGATAATGCCAACTTGCCTTAGAAACGCCATCTGTCTTCAAGAACACGTATTTTTGAACTACTCTTGTATTAATAAAATATAAATTATCCCCCCCTCACCTATTTAGAAACTAATTTATTTGACTTCATGACATATTAAAGAATTTTTTTTTTATTTTTAAATTTTCTAAATTTTCCAATCTATCTTTTTACTGAAAATTTCACAATTAATTAAATATTTGATGAAACGTGTTAAATAAAATAAAGTAATTAGTACAAGAAAGCAAATTTGAAACTTGTATCGCTTTAAAATTATAAATACAATTATATATATATATATATATATATATATAAGTACAGATATTTTCTAATAAAATAGTTAAATAGTTTTCTAAATGCAAGAAACACACACACATATTTGTACACACTTCATTTAAATATCTTCTAAACACTTATAACAGATAAGAAACAAACTTTCGTTTTTCATAAAATCTGCTGTAAAAGATTCATAAAACTAAACATAACATCAAAACATTAATTACTCAGATTAATTTTTAAGAAGTACTATTTTTCTTATTTAACGTCATGCTTCTTTCGAGAGAAGGTTACATATTAATAAATGATAACCACAGTGAGTACTTCTATCATCAATCACTTGGAATTTTTGGAAGACGTGATGTAATAAATAATCTAGAGAAACAATTCTACATTTATTTCATCTAAATTTCAGGGGAACTGTTTCAAAATAATTTCGGTGAATCATTTTACACTCATAAAACTAATGTAGAAAAATAATTTTGATTTAGTTACTTGCTATCAATGTTGGCCGGAGTGGCTAATTGTTTAAAGTAGGGTGTTTCATGTTCAAATTGAATCATGGGTTCCACTGAGCTCTGATTTCACTAAAAACAAGTGAAAAACAATAACGATAAATTGTATAATATATAGCTCTCAAAATGTACAAGAATTTTGATTGATTCATTAATTGCTTATGAAGATCACACTTAGAAGCAAAGCGAAAAATTTTGTTGATGGACCTCTTAATTTCGAACCTCTTTCAATTAAAGGGTACGACACCTGAACTGGCACCTCTGACGCCAAACTTCAACACCACGTCAAAGGAAGGACTTGGAGCCTTGATAAAGTGTATCACCTTCGCTATACAGAGATGACCTTAGTGGCATCAGGGCTCGAAATCCCGACTCAACGTGAATAACAAACAATGGTAAACATTGGTTATGATCGCGAGATCGCATTTTCTAAAATGATAATCAATCTGAAGGCATTGTGATTGGGATAGTCTATTAACGTCGCTCTAAGAAGTAACAAAAGGCTAATGACGACAGACCTCGTAGTTTCGAACCTCAATCAAGGGACAAGAATAACACCTGAGCTGGCATGCCACTCCCTAAACTTTCACATCATCCCTACTTGAAGACATTGAGACTCGACAAATTTTCACTTGCATTAACCTTATTAGACAGTGAGTCTTTATTGATATCGTCTCGACCTCACAATTTGACGGAAATAACTCCGTCTATGAATAGGTGACCTTCAGCACTGGGCTAATGTACTTTAAAAAGCGTTACAAAATCAGGTGTGTCAGTTGGGATATCTTCCTCGTCTTTTGACCGTAGTTCACAATTACAAAGAATGTTGTCAATAGCTTTCACGAAGCTGTCGAGCAATGATAGTTCAGATCAATAGACCGATATTTTTTTATAATAGATAGTTCATTTATCGTTAATTATATAGTTAATTATTTATTTGTATAACTATGTCTAGCAAAAGAGCGTGATACAAAATGTGTTAAACATCGAATTTGTAAATTATGTATTATTTGAAAGATCATTCTACTCTCAAATGAATTTTTTTGATCAGTCAGTGGTAACTTAAATCGATGATTCTTTTAAAATAATGTTTAGGTTATAAATTATAGGAATAGGTTCGGAGTTTTTCCCTCCAAAAAGTTTTAAAGTATTTTTATATTACTAATTTAAAGTATCAGACTATCTTGTTCACAAATTTGAATGTTTGTTTGTCATGCAGATCCACAACCTTGATCATATCGTTTCAAATATTTTTAGGTAACATTCCCGATGTTTGGTAGGTGCCGTGAGAATATGTCGCCAAAAAATTTCAAACCTATTTTTAAAGAATTTTTTCCCACAAACCTACTTTTCCACCATCAACAGATAGTAGCAATGCTGATTTTAATCTTTTCTTTGAATATAATTTGTTTAGATTAATTTTAATTTTACTTTTTAATAATTTCCTTTTACGGTCTTAAGATTTTTCTTAATAATGTTGAATCGATATTTTTGTATACATTGCAGGGCAGCTATCGAACGAAATGTAGCAAAATTACGAATTATTACATCATGCGAGAACTGCAAATTAATTAGCTAATTTTTGCTAAATTTTTGAAAACATCGTAGAAAAGTGCCACTTTAGAAACTTTAAATTTTTTTTAAAATCGTTTCATCTAGAAAAGAATATTGATACAAATGAAACTGCATTCATACGGTAAAGGGAATGAACACATGGCTCTCTTTTAAAGAAACAATGGATCACTTCTAATAATTTCGAAATTCTCGTAATCATTTGTGTTTCGCTCAAAATTACTTCAAATACTATTTAAAAGTTGATCCTCATTAAAAAAAAATTATATGCTTTGTGTTGATTGTTATGTTTTAAAATTCAATAGGGCGATGAACTGGTATATAAGGCAGTAAATTGTAAAATTAACTGCTTCCATTAATTTTACAATTTACTCCTAAACTCTTTGTATAGTAAAAAAGGGAAATTTTTAATTTGATTTGTTTTTAAATATTTACATTGACATATTTTAAGTTATTTAATTTTACTTAAGAGTAGTTTTTCACGCTTTAATTATTATATTCTCACATCAGATGTGATCTTACATATGTTTAAAAGTTCACTATATTTGTAAGTTATTTTTATTCTTTTTCATTCATTCATGGAAAGGGTGTGAATCATATAACTGAGGAAAAAATACTATTTTATAGAATTTCTGACAGTTAAAATGATATTTAAACATTCACTTACGTTAATTAAATTGTTAACTTCCGGTTTTTATTCTTTTTTGAAAATATTGATATTTTTATTTCTAATTTTCATCGAAACAAAACAAAAACTATGACATTAAAACATGTACTATTAAAAATATCATAAAATAGAAGGTCGAATTTTCACTAAAATTGTTTATATCAATGCGTCTCTCTCCCTCTCTATTAAATATATTATTAATAACCCATTAAAATAACTTCCTTGCACCAAACTCATATAATATAGGCATCAAATTTTGTAAGGTTGGCATCTAGAATAGGGAATCGTACTAGATAATTTCGAAATTCACCCAAACCTAAATTTGGGTCATTTTTTTTGTAAGCTTTCTCTAAAAACTTTCTGGAACAATTATTTTATATACCATAAAAATAGTAAATACTTACGATACATTTATAAATATGAATATAATTCTGAATTTTAGTTAATTATAAGACATTTTTTGCACTCTGTCACAGCACAAAAATAAATTCAAGTATAAAAATTGTTCTGTAAAAGGCATTACGAAGAAACAAATTTTATTATCAAAGCTAATTTTTTCTTTGTAACTCATTCAATGGAGTTTGCTTTATTATAATTTATTATGTTACGTGAATTATTACAAAAGTCCTTTTGTTGACTAATAATGGTAAATCAGTATTAAATTAATTTTATCCCAACACATTCCTAGAACGATGTCAAATTAAAAATAGTACTTTGAAATTCTTGAGCCATAAATAGCTATCTTACAACTGTCTTAAAATTCTGAATAACTTTATTCATCTTGATAATTTCTTTCTCTTGATTCTTGATTACATATGATTTAAAGTGCATAAGAAAGTAAAATACTTAAATTTTATACATGTTTGATTCCAATCCGATAAAAACATTAGGAGAAATCTTTTAAGACGTATTTTTGAAAGTTCCCTACTGGTAAAAACTAGCATCAAACATAAACTCAAAATGTTTACGATAAAACTGAAAAATGGTCAGCTACGACATTTTCGGTTAGCTAAAACAATAGCCCCTTGGGTGGCTTATAAAGTAATTATTTATAAGCGATAAAACATTACAGTTACAAGAAACCAATCAATTTGTTACGTATTTTGGTCAGGGAAATGCTTTACACTTTAAATGATTAATGATAATTTTATAGTTAATTTCAGTGCTCTACAAACGATGCTCTTCCGTAGTAACGACATCATCCGTGTAACGGTCGTTATTCTCCCAGTTGGGCACACTATGGAAATTATGTAATTAAATCTAAATTCATTATAGCTGTAATATAATATCAAAGCTTCATTTCGTCAGCCCTTTAGTGGACGTTGTGCAGAAGATTCACTCGCTTAGTCTCACAACAATATCAAAATGTTTCGAGTTTAAATTACTATTCAGTACAAAAACAATCATAAGAGCTATCTTCAGTATTAAGCTACATGTGAATGCTAGATGAGTGTAAATATGTGTGGAATTATTTTCAAATTTCTTATAATTTAATTTTACCAGAATGTAATAGAATATATTTGTTCAAATTAAATGCCAATACTAAATAGTGTATATTTGAATGTATAAAGAGCAAAAGTGATTATAGTAATTCTTCGTGAGTGTTAAGGATTAACACGCTACGTTCGGTTTTCAGATGTTATGTAGTAAGAGCTCCGGAATCCAATTTAGATTTATGTTTGATATTTTATTTCAAGGATTTTCGAAAAGGCGTTGTTTAATACTTTACTTAAGAAACGATGCTATAGTAGACACTATTTAACCAACTTTATTTTAACCTAAAAACTAAAAAAAGATTATTATAACAGGCAAATAATTAAGAACTTAGTAGAAAAAAAATTATTTCAATTCTATCTTGGATTTAATAGTTGAAATTTTAGCTTGTATTCAGTGCAGTTTTAAAGTGAGATTATTTCGTTCGTATAAGCTAGGAGATGTTGCAAAGTATTAATTATTACTAGGAAATAATCAAAGAACTCTGGCGACTTGTGACAGTTCCTCTTTCAAGCTTTTTGGCACTCTACCACTGTGAAAACGAGCCGGACATTCTTTCAAAGCCAACCAGCGAAGTGGATTGAAGACGAAGTAAACTGAAGTCCTTTTGCAATTGCTATTTGAGGTAGCATTGTATATGTGATAGCTTATATATGTGTTTTTCTTCATTCAAACTTCTTTTAAATATTTTAAATGATATGTTGCTATTGTTAGAATGCGTGTCCAGTCTTCTTGTGCGAAGTTTATTTACCTTCTCATTGGAAGTCCGTTGGATGTCCAATAAGATTTACTTTGTAAATTAATTGGCTCTTTTGCACGTAATGCCGCAAATCACAACTATTAATATTTGTTTGGTTTTAGGAAGTTGTTGGTTGAAGTAATCCGCATTATGGAGAAGAGAGAGGCTCGCGATTGATTAAGTTCCTTCAATTGAAAGATTACAGTGGCTGGAAAATCGACGATGAAATGATGACTGTTTATGGAAATGATAACGATCATATGGTACTACTGTGAGATGAAAAATTAATTTTCAGACTGACCACATGTACCTCAAAGAAGATTCTGGGATTGGAAGTCTATCACATGCGGATGATGCAGCATAGTGAAGAAAGTGGAGGACTTTATCCCATTAGACCAAAGATTAACTATTTAAATAATCATGAATAAGTTTGCTTTAGTTACTGCAATGTGTAGAAAACTATTTATGAAGAACTGCATATATCAAATATGTCAATACACTTTGGTTTTCACAATTATCGATACCTTTTGAAGTAAACAAGGAGTTACCAGTCAATGAAAAGGATGGATCAATTTGGAACAAGATGATGATTTCTTATCACCTGGTAATATGGATTTATGAATATGACCTAGAATCCACAGAGATAGGCAAGCACACCGAATCACCTCCTCCCTCTTCAAAAAGGCTAAAGTGCAAAAGCCTTAAGGGCAGGTCATGCTGTCTGACTTTTGGGACTGTGGTAGAATCATTTTTACAGATAACCTGAAAAAAAGTCAGATCATTACTGGTGCTTATTGCTGCTCTCAGCTGAACAAATTGCATTATTCTTTCATCAAGAAAACGGCTTGGTACGATCATCAAAGGCAACGATCTTCTTATTGACAATGTTCCTGCTCACTCATTTCGAGGTGCAGCTCAGGCATCAAAGCGATGTGGTTTTGATATTTTGCCATATCCGTCTTATTCTCTGGATCTGGCTCCAAGTAACTTTTGCTCATTTTTAGAGCCCAAAAACCATTGCGGGGTATGAGATTTGACAGCATAAATGACGTAATTTGAGAGGAAAAAATGGGTTTTGATGCACTGTTGCGTTCTACAATTATGGCTTCAGAAAGGTCAAGAAATGCTGGAAGAAATGTATAACGCTAAATGGTGATTACGTTGATAAATTTAAGAAAAGGAAACAAAAAAATAAGTTTCTATTTCGATTATTTCTTAATATTAATGAAAACTTTACAATACCCCTTCATAAATTGGGATGAAGGGAGTTACATTTTAGGTATAAATTTCTTTCATTGCTGATTATTTCTGAAAAACGTTTTTGAAATCTTATCACCCGTTACATATATGAAAGTAATATAGGTAAACGAAAGATGCCCAAAGCTTATTGAATTTTAGGTATTGATCGGCAAAAGAAAGTATTTTTGAAAGCATTCATGAGTCAAGATGATAGTTGCATAAAGATGCTATTATTTTATAAATCCCATGAACTGTTTTTTTGTTGCTTTTATTTCTCGGCATTTTAGTTATTTTTGCTGTGTCAGCTTTTGAATTTTATTCAATATTTAATAATTTTCTCAGGTTTTAATTTATTCTCTTAGTAAATTTCAACTGATTACATTTGAGATTAACAGATGGTTAAAAAAGCGATATATTCAATAATAATCAATTTATCAGAAATTAAAGTGCGTTAACAGTGTAACGGATAAAAGTTTGATACAACCATTCTTATAAGTTTCTGAAACGTAATTTTTAGTGTTGTATAATGAATGAGATTTTCTTTAGCTTCATTTTTAAATTTAAATCTTGCATTACTTTGTACAATTCACTACAAAATAAATTAATAATCATTTTAAATCTGTTTTAAGGAAAATTTCTCTTACAATCTTAATTAAGTTATGCTTTTATACGTTGAATGCATAAAAACATGTTTATGTTTTTGCAACGTGTATCAGATTTACAACAAAATAATGAAAGGTAAATTTTCATTAGAAATTGGTGAAAGCGTATTTGTTTTCTTCTGTTGTTATGGAGATAATCAAGTTGCTTTCCAGTAATTTCAGTTGAATGAGAGGATGACTATAATTAACTAGTTAACTACAAATTTTACGTTCTATATACGAAATAGCTACTTAAATTACTATGATATCCATTTATATTTTTCTTCGGCCTTAATTTATAGATATTTTAAAAAATTATATTTACGTATACTTTTTCATTCTGGTTATCGATTCCCATTTAATAATACAATTTTTAGTATCTAAAAGCACGCGCGCACACACACACAATGAGTTTCGAAACTCATGGGCAAAAATTTAAGAGATGATAAAAGAAACATCTAAACAAGCAATTTATTACACACAATGCAAAGGTGGAGAGCAAGCAATAAACCGCAAGACAACGTTGTAATGGAAAACACAAAGCGCGAGTTTTCTTAAACATCGTTATTTCTACCATGGAATTCAGAAGACATGGCCTTTTCATGATTACTGTACATTGCCGTGCCTTTCCTGAAATCCATGGTAGAAATGACGATGTTTAAGAAAACTCGCGCTTTAAGTTTTCCAATACAGCGTCGTCTAGCAATTTACTGGTTGCTCTCCACCTATGCATTGTGTAGATTAAATTGCTTGTTATGTTTTTTTTTATCATCTTTTAAATTTCTGCCAATGTGTTTTGAAACACCCTGTTTAATACTACCTCCATTTTTCTGCACAGTCGGCACAATGCGTGAAAGGTCTACCGTTTTGTAAAGTTCCCTTCTTACCCAAATGCATCCATCGTTTTAAAATGGACCGAGTCTTGAATCATCATACCATTTGAAATATTTCTCTTCTGCTTAACAGGGAAATATTTATTATCTTTAGCAAATTGGATCCATTTTTCTTGATTAATAACCGAAACAAGTATTTCTTTTCATGGATCTCCCCATTCCCTTAAGTTCTCGACGCATTGGGTGTGTTGAAATGCCACCGTGTTTATTGCTAAACTTTGTATTTAGTTTTACTGAACCTAAAATAGAATAATGGTTTAATCTTAAAATAAATCTTATATAAAAAGAGTAAATGAAAGAAGAGAAGAACTAGAAGGAAACAAAAGGGACAGTTAAGACAGCAAAGGAAAAAGGAAACATTTTAAAAATAAACCAAAATCGAAATAGAACTATTTAATCATTTGATTTGGACAATGGTAATTCTTCTTAAACATGTTTTAATGATCAACAATCGAATCAGTAATAGTTCCATGAAACAATCTACGCCTAATCTTGAAAAATTATATATATGATGTGTGAGGAGCAGAGTAATAAAATATATATTAATAATGCATACTATCTCGCATATTAAACTGTTGTCTAAGATATCAAAATCATGTAGGAATAACAATACTTGAAGTTACAAATTTGTAAAATAATTAGATTTTGAGAATTGGAGATTCAAATGATGGACAAAAGTAAAAATGTATATAAAGATCTAAAACTTTCTTGAAAATTAATATCAAATAAAAGATTAAAAATAAAGAAGATATGAAGTAATTAAGGATTCATATAGTAAAATATTTCAAGTTGATACCAATTAAATAATGTTTTAACAATCCAACTATCCAACTCAATTCACAATTGATAAATAATTAAACGAAACCAAACTAGAGTGAGTGAAAAACACTTCCAAAACATTGCACACAAGAGTTCATGAAGAATACAAATAGGATAAAGTTAAAACCGCTGATACTAACAATCTACTACAATGTTACAAACATATAATATTCATAGACAACTTGGCCGAAAAGCCACTGCTTGAATTAAAATGCAATTTAACAGTCCCTCAAGCACAGAAATTTATACAAGGCCCTGATAGTTTATATTTTAAATAGTCTAAAGCACTGAATAATTGATCATTTCTATAACAAGAATGTGAAGTTGTTTCACTGGTGGTGGACATGTATTTCCGCATTTAAAAGAGTCGAGTTGTTCATGCATCAATCACGAAAACGACTAGAAAATCATTGAACACTAAACGTGGTTCGAAAATAGTCCAGCGCATTATAAACCTAAAAGATAGTGGTTGACCGTCAAGAAATCAGAATAAACGTGGTCGATAAAACTCTTAAATTTCAACCAGGCATATCAAGATGACTAGTGAAAAATCTCAAAAATCCGTT
>BMAW01037326.1:74497-149565 GCA_019974015.1 Nephila pilipes
TATATATATATATATATATATATATATGAAAACTATTAGGAATCACTGCATTAATTTTAGAATATACGTGCGATATTTGTAGAAATATGAATTATTCTACCTTATCTTTCACATTTACTACGTTCTAAATAAAGACCTTTGAGTCTATTACAGTAAAATACTTGTATCCTAAGGGAATAAAAATTTATCTGTTATTTATAACAAAAAGTGTCTCTTTTTGTTCATCTGGTCTTGAAAATTTAATACATCTCCTATTTCTATCGTATGAAGAAGTCTTGTTTAATGTTTCAAGACACACATTCTTATAGCTGAAGAAAATGTTTTCCCTAAAGCATCAAAAATACAGAGAAAGAGCTATGGATCTAAATATTCCCACTTGAGCAGTAGAATAACTTGACAGAAATTCGCTTAGTTTCATACAGTTTTCTTTTATTTCGAAGAATAGAGCTTTGAGGATGATAAACATTTTAATCAGCCCCAATGTGCTTATATTTGCTACGAGTAGAGACTCATACATAGAATAACTTTTCAAGGTTAAGTTAATTATCTTTAAATCATTTCATAGGTATTATCACTGATAATTATGCTAAATGTTACAAGAAAATTTGTGATTTTAGGCATTTTAAATTAGCTAATTTATTTTCAAGTTATAAAAATATAATGATCTCCGGGGTAAAATTGATTACAGTTTTCGCTGTTTAATAATCTCAGCAAAAGTATTTGGTGTCTTCTGCGGACAAAATTGATGTCTTTAATACTGTTTAAGATACCTGCGATCTGTTTCATATTCGAAGGAAAAAAATCAGAATCTTTTTTCAAAAATATATTTTCTTAGATGGATAGCATAAAAGTCAGAAGTAATCAAGTAAAATGGATTAGTATCAGTTTATTGACCTGATTCTAATGCTACCATACATTTGTTCATTTTTCTACTTTTTATTTGTTATTATGTAGATAAATCGGTGTGTTTGTTGATTTTGGTACTTTGTGTGGTCGAATAAATATATTGTTTTGAAATAAATTAGGTGTGTGGATTTATGACACTGAATTCTCATGAATCTTGAAATAATTCTCACATTTATTAAAAGTCCTGAACCATATTAAAATGCATTTACTTATATTCATTTGTATAATTTTTTACTATACCAGTTTATATATTTAAAGAAGGAAACATTAGCATTGAAGAAAAATTAAAAGTATGCATTCAGATTAAAAGTAATAAATTTAGAAATACTTTTCTGCATATTTTGAAGACATATTTTATTTATATAAGTTTTCTTCCGTTGTTAAAATCAATGCAGTTTTATTTAGAGAATGCTGAATTTAAGTGGAAAAAGTTCATCACAATTTTTCAACCCTTAATGTTTTATTAAGCCTGTTTCCTAAATCGGATGTGATATAGAAAAGGGCTGAAAATTAACACACCTAAAAATTACATTTTTTACATTTGCATTTGTATATTAACGTCTGTCGTACCGCAAATTAATTTGCCTTCAAGACATTGAAAAACTAAACTGTCCAGAAATTTTTCAATGGCCTAGAGAAAAATATCTTTTCAATAACTTCTAGATAAGTGGTTTTAATCAGACCAGTTTCTTCTTCAGAACATATGAAACATACTAAAATATTCTCTCTGTACAGGTTTTGAATATTTCTCTTTTCTCAATAGTACTAAATTGTTTCATAAATAATGAGTGCTGTTGATGAAAGATTAAGATTAAATATTTCCTAAATATTATATTATTTCATAAATGGTATAATATTTAGGAAAGAAAACTATCGAACTTCTAATTTTTTTTTATTTGAATATTGTTGTTCTGGTTTACAGTACTGTCATGCAAAATTTACTTTAATTTAAGTTCTCATTTAGTAATTTTTTGAGCATTTTTCCAAAATATCCTTGAGAGTTTTATATTCTCTTTCCTAGAGTAAAATAATTTTAAAATTTTAGGTCCTTATAAACCTATTATTAAAATTTTCAAAATTAACGAAAAATCTTTAACTTCAATTTCATTGAAACTTTCCCTGTAAATATATAAATAAGGAAATTTCTGTACTGACTTTTAAATTTACTTTAATTTTTGATACACAAAAAAAGGACAATCAATATTATTTAAATTGCTTTTGTTCTTCATTTTAAGGAAGGAAAAATAATTTTTTTCTGAATTAATAACGACTTTTATTATATACATAAACAAAAAATGACAATAATGACAGCATCTAGTACATTTTTAATATTAAATTTAAAAAACAACTGGGAAAAAGATAATGATAGAACATCATAATAATTGTGAAAGGAATAAGATGTAAATTAATTGATCAAATAATAAATTAGGAAGAATCATATAACTCAATAATAAAATTGCACTGGATTTTGTAGAAATATTTTGAGAAAAAAGAAAACAGCCGATATTTCTTACTTGAAAGTGCATTAAAAACTTATTTAATATTTACTTACTATTTATACGCATTATTAAAAGAATTTCAAATCTAACTGAAAATCTTACAGATCCTATTAAATTACCTTACACTTTAGGCAAACATAGATTTACCTTGGCAGTTTTGAAAATACATATTCAAATCAGAAATTATAGGAAATTTTATATGAAATATGACTAAGAGCTCTTGTTTCTGAAATATGTATATGTATTCTAAAATCGTACCCCAAATTTGATAAGATTTAAACGTTAAAACCGCTAACATACATTCTGGATTTTTTTTTATCAGAATGACTCTGGAACTGAAATATGTCTTTTTAATGTAATTTTAAATTCCCATTCTTTGATTTTAAAAAAGAAAACACATTTTTAATAAAAGTCTTCGACGAACCCAAACCCTCCTCTTTCAATAGGAGAAGGTATTTGTTACTTCCCCTTTATATTAATAACTTTTGCTTCATCAAAAATACATAGAATGCTTTTTTCACGATTTCTACTTATTAGCCGTTTGCGATAATTTTTCAATCTTGTTATTCGTTTCTCATAAGAATAACACTAACTGATTCATCTCAAGAATTATTTTATAATATCAGAAACACGCCAATGGTTTTAGTTTCTCAGTTTCTATCATAAATCTTCCTTTAAAATAGATTGAATTTCGATGTCAGATTGCTAACTTATTACGTTTCTTCGATATCAAATATTTTTTATCCAGGATGTGAATAAAGGCCGAGTCAAAGTTTTCGTACAAAATAGTAGCTGACTCTTTCTAGAATATTTCAGTTTCGTGCTCGAAGTTTCGTATATAATATCTTCCTATTATCTAACTCTTCCAACATCATAAATTACAAACATAATGTCTCTAACTTTAATTCTACACACACACACACACACACACACATATATATTTCAATTTTTAAACAAATGAAAATCACAAGTTATTTCGTCTAATCACTTGATTGTTTGTGTCATAAAGGAAAATTCTGTCTATTTGTTCTCTATTCCTCATCATTTTTACTATGAGTTATATGTAAATATTAGATATCAAGCTTGCCGGACACTCGGGTCCGTATACACAATTATGTAATTCAAAGGCAAAGGTTCGGCTTCTACAAGACAGTGTTGGCAATATCAGGCTTCACAAACATATTCATCCGCACACAAGCGTATATTCCGCGCTCTTTACAATTCTTTCTCACTCCTGCTTTCATTCTATTACTTACTCTTATACTCCGCTTTTCACTATCACTTCATTAGACTTCATTAGTCGAACTAATTCACTTATATCGTGTTTCACTTGATTGGGTCGAGAATTTTATTTTTCGTAATTTTCATTGTAAAGAGTCTCAAAGGCAATTAATAGAAGAATGCGAATAGCCCATCGTTGCAATTTCAGTCAAACAACTAATTGCTTTCTTTACGCATTCCTTCTTCTATATACACTTTCGATGGTCATAGATTGATTCTTTAATCTAACATTTCTAACAAGTAGAGCAATGGAATCTCTGTAAATTGGTTACCCAAGATAAAGGACTAACTAATCAACATGAAAAGTTTGTCAACCTGAAATGAACCTATTGACACATACAAGATCCCTAGTTTCTTGAAATCACAAATATACACATGATCATTATATTGTAAAATCGCTTATATAATATCAATCAAAGTTTAAAAATCTGCTTTTTCTCATTGAGTAGACATTTTTTTTTAGAAAAACGGGTTAAAAATCATAATATTAAATAAAAATTGAAATTAGCTTTTTTAATTTCATTTTAACATGTGGCAATCTTCTTCTGTTAATTTCTCGGAATAGTAGAATTATTTAAAATAAATATAAGTAAGTGGACTTCCGAACTCCAAGCTCCACAGAAGCAATTACTACGAAGAAAAGAAAATACCTCCTTTAAATTCCTAATGTTTTTTTTTTATGTTCACAAGCAAAACATTTTAAAGTACAAAAACTTTGCAATGTTAGCAATAGAAATAAATAAAAACAGAGGATTTTTCCATATAAATCAATTATTAAATCAAGTATTAAAATGAGAACAAACGATATATTATTAAAGTAAAAAGTAATATTCTTTTCGGATATTAAAACAGAAGCAAGCGGTGAAATACTGAACTAAATATATCTTAGCAACGTAAACATACCTTATAAAAGCAAATTTATATGTACAATGTAATTATTATTATCATAAAGTATTATAATGGCAATCTTTTGAACCTAACACTATATGCATTTTATTTTATGTGAACGCTTTTTTGTTCACGCCATTTTCTCAAAACAAGTGCGTGTCAAAACAGTTCACATTCAATTATTACAACCATTGATGAAGGTAATACAGTCATTTGTTTTTGCTTTTATTGAAAAGATAAGTGGTATAATATCTTACCTACTTAATACTTCTGGAAATTTTCTCTAAGCTAATTACTTTAGGTGTCTAATCAAATAAAAAACATATGAATCTATTAAATTTTTTTAGCAAATTAGGATTTAAATTGTCTTATTCAATATTCGTGTTAAATTTCTTTTTAACATTGAAGAAAATCTTCAGATCGTGAAAATATAAAATTTTAAACCTGATGAGACATTTATCTACTTTGAGAAAGGAACTTATTTTAAATGAATATGTTTAAAGAGAAAAGTACACATCTTTAATTTCTTGGTATAGAATAGATTATATTAGTAGTCTTATAGAGAATAATATTTTCATTTAAAAGTAATGTAATTCAAGCCAGGACTATGAGAAACATGTTAACTTGTAAAGAATGCCAAAAGAAAATATGATCAATGAAGTATTACTCTATATAAGTAAGAGTTACAAAGACGGTTACCTTAGGAAATTTTGCAAAAGTACAGACAAATTCTTATATCTCCTTTCTTTATTATGCTTATCTTGATCAAGGCATGTTATTAGGTAAAACTGATAGAGAAGCTAAAGAATTCGACACGTATTTCATGTTTATATGAGTAGCTTCGTAATATGAGCAATAAGTTCTGATTTTCAGTTTTTGTTATGGTATATTTTCTGTTTTTCACCCCAAACCATTGATTTTTAACTGCTGTTAATACTGCGAATTTGACATTTACTCTGAAGAAATATTCACTTTTATTTAAATGAAATCTTGATGTTTCTAAAAATATTAGGCAAAAAATAAAAAAGTAGTTCAATTTAATTTAAAGTCTGAGTGTTCGAGAAGTTGTCTTCGGTGAAAATATTAAAAAAAAAAAAAATGTATCGTTGATTTGATGAATGAGAATTATACGAAATGAAAATAAATTACTACACCAATCTGTATAATACACAGAAACTCCTGACAAAAACTTCATATTTTTTAGCTCGTATAAAAAATTAATTTTGTACATCAAAGGGAAAAAGTGACGGGGAATTAATTCATCAAACTGTTTTTATCCACTTGGTTCTCATCGTTTGATTTGAAACATATGATAGCTGAATAGCGCTACTTTTTTTACGCTTCGTTGTTTATAATGTTATATCTTTCAATGAAACATAAAAAAAGACACGATTTCTTCCCGTAAAAGATTTTATTTTTCGTACTGATAATATTTAAATAAATAAATTTCCTTTCCTTTCAAAGAAACTAGAATTAAATGCATTTTTTAACATAATTTTATGATGAATAAATAAATCCCACCAAAAAAAATGTTAATTTTTTTTTAAATTTAAACCTTTTTAGATGATGATTTTTGGAAATAATTTTCATCACAAATGAAAAATCTCTACTCTCGAGAATTTAAAATTGTATTTTTAATTTCTTAAACTGGATTTTAAAAGTCAAATTTTTAAATAACTTTCAAGAAATTCACGAAAAAATATAATTTCTCATCAGAGTAAATGAAACTGAATAATTAAAACTAAGTTATTGAATTATTCATCAGCATATTCAAAATAATTCTTAAAGTGACTGACTTTCTAATGCAGGATTGCTGAATTAAATATCTACAACACACGTATCAGAAACATAAATTCCCATTCAACATTTAAACAATTTTTGATGTTTCTGATGAAATTTAAGGCAATTTGGCTTATCAGATAAAAAATTTGAAATTTCTACTTATCCGCTTAGTGGAATATATCGCCAATCATTTACTGTATTGTTAATTTTAAACCTATTTTTTGAATATTTTTCATGCCTTAAATTCGATTTATTTTTTTATATTTCAGTTCGAAAATTTTTTATATTTTATTATTATATCCGTACAATAATGTCATTGTCTTGGTTTTTAAGTAGCAATTTTAGCTTTTTACCCTATCAGCAACACATATTCGAAGTTAAAAATTTATGGGTAAACACAATTATCAGCAATGTCAACTTCAGTGAAACATTACAGAAAAATCAGTACTGAATCACGACTTAAATTTAACTTTAAATATATTTAGGATTTAAATTTAACAATTAAAAGACCTAAGTCAAAAATTAAAAAAAAAAAAAAAAAAAAAAGGAATAAATTTTTTAAAAGAAAATCAATGATCGCATCTTAACCCCTCTGAAAACCAATTGTGAGGGTAAAGATTTAACTTCAACACTTAACTTGAGCGTTTTGCCACAGGTTCCAGAAACATGCATGATCGTAGACCTTTACGGATGAATTTACTCTCTACTCGAGTCAATAAAACTGTGCCCATCGCATTGTTCCAAATAGGACTTAAATCGCGTACCGGACTCTAGGCCTCCGAGGCCTCATAACCACTGGTGGGTCTATTCGAAGGGGCGCACTTTAATGCGTCGACAATTTCGGCGGGAACATTTCGTCGAGAGATTTGATGACCTCAGGGAAGGCCTGGAGGGAACGGTTTCACAGCCCTATCCAATTAGTCGACAGAGACTTCCAGGGCTGTAAGGGGTGGGATACGCCCCCACCCCGGACGCCGTTCTTTTGGGTCGTAAAACTAGTCGTTGGTTTGAAGGGATCAATTTTATATTGTGAATGGTTAGTTAACATTGTACAATGTGTGATGTTTGGGAGTGTGATAGTATCTGGTATTTTTAGTCGAGTATCAAATCAGTGACCGAAACTTTTAATCTTACTCAAATAGTACAATCTATTTAACGGAAATAATAAGAGAATTATTATTGATCTTATGTTAGATTTTTTTTTATATATATTTAGGAGATTGGTTAAGATATAAGTTCTAAAGATTGGCTGCCATTTCCAATTCCGACCTGTTTCTATTACTACAATTTAGATCGGTTCTGAAAGATCGTGGTTATAAAATGCAACAAATATTATTATTATTTTTTTGCAATGTTCTAATTCTCATTAAACATATAAAACGATAGAACTTGTAACTGTAATTGTATGTTATTTGTGATATATGATTATTTTATGTTATATACATAACATATATTACGGTAAAAGTGATTAATCCGGTGATTATTGAATATTTATCACATTTACCGGTAAGCTTATAAAACCCCGAACTCGTAATGGGGTATGTAATTAATTCAGATTATTTTGTAAAGTAACGATATCTTCAGTATGTTTGCTTTTTTAGAGCACGCAACTGTACGAACTTCGTCAAGTGGTCTTGATAGAGAAATATAAATTTGAAATCATTATATGTTGCTACTGCATGTTAATTAAATTGACCTATCATCTTACGATCATCTCTTGAAAGACCAATGGCCTCACAACAAGTCTTTTCTTGGGTGCCTGTGACTTATTTCGACGTGACTTATTTCGACAACTTTCACGCAAGTTTAAGTAAATCATCGATGCTTCGGTAGTAACATTTTTGTATTTTATTTTAGAAATCCTCTCAAAAATTTTGTTTCTACCACCATCGCCAATTGATAAAAAGGCTTCATGAACTATGGTAAAAAGTTCTTCAGATTACACATAAAATCTTACATTAGAGCCATCTTTACTTTTGGGAAAGTACATATTTCAACATTATCTACTTTCATTACTTCGTATTTTTTAAGTCTTTGATAATCTATTGGTTTTTCCCCGCTACTTTTATTCTTATTATTATTCACTTTTATTAACAAGTTGTCATATCTTCCTTTCGTCAGAAAACCATTGTTTGCTTTCTTAGTGTCCAAAACAATTAATAACTTGGAATTAAAACGCTAATGCATATCGCCCATTACTTAATATTTTATTAAAAGAAGAATGTCTATCAAGCACGAAATTAGAAATACTACCGAAATCACATGCATCTGACATCATCCATTTTGGACAATTTATGGATTTTTATTATATTCTTCATTACGAGTGAGAGATTCTATAAACTAACTGGTAAATGTAATAAATATTCAATAATTTATCACATTTACCAAGTTAAGCGGTGATTATGAATAATCACCGGTAATTATACATAATCACCAGTTTATTACATTTTCCGTAACATGTATATATAAATAGAAGTATAATGATACTAGTATATCTGGTCGGGCATCACAAAGAGAGAACAAAATTTAAAAAAAGGATAAAGGAATGATAGCAGATTGCAAATAAATAAATATTATTTAAAAATTATATACTTAAGAGAATTTTAACATATACTCATTTGCTAATAATCTAATAACCAAAGTATTAATAATTAGTGAGAATAGATGAATTAAATACATTATATAGTAAGTCATAAAGTTTATTCAAATGAAAAATATGCTTATGGATGTTTTCGTCATGTACAGAAAATTTCTGCAACTAATTTCAATTTTTCCTTTTCATGTTGTTTGGAAAGGGATTAAATATTTTAAACTATGAAATTTTTTTATGATTTTATATATTTAATTCAAATTATTGTTCATATGAAAGAAAAATATTCTAAATCAAAGGTTTTGATCTATGTTGAGGATTCACAAATTGTGGTATACATATGCATAGGGAAATAGGACTGATTTGAATGAGAATGAAAACGAATGCCTCTCCTACACTTTTATTTTCAATTATTTCACTTTGTTAGCATGATTTTGTTTCTTTCAGTGACCTTACGTTTATTTGCTGAATATATTTAGGAATATATACCAAGAGTTTAAGACAACAATATTTTATTACTTCGCATATAACAGAGATACGGAATACAAGACAGTTATTGATGTTGTGCAGTGTCCGTAGTTGATAAGCAAATGCAACAAGGATTACGATGACTTTAGGATAATATCTAGTTTCTCATATTATTTAGTTTACAGCTAGTCTGTTTTTTTCGTGTCAAGTTGTTAAGTTATTGTGCTTATCTTAATCTGAGACTAACTTTTGTTCCATTGTTTAAGCTGATATTTGGTGAAATCAATAAAAGTAATAAAAAAACTGCCTTATGTGAGCTGAACTTCCTTTTGATCAATAATAATTATGCAAATTATGTTATAACTTGGAGTATTTTAAGCTATAGGCGACTATTTCAGTGGAACTCAATTCTAGACACTAAAATATATACTACCGTGCTACATATAGGATACTCGTTAAAGTCCGTTCCCCCTTCTTAACTTCTGATCAGCTACAGCTATAATCTTAAAAGCAGTGTTTAGGTACAATAAAGTGACTCTGCGCAACTAGATAAGACCACTGACATAAATCCCCGGTGGCCGTTAGTATTCCTATTTTGAAAACGGCATGAGACAGGAGGAAAAAGTGAATTAAAATGTTGTGAAGCATCATCTATTTAGTATGAAAATATACCTTGCATATATTAACACTAAAAAAACAGAACGCTTGAAATGCGGATTTATTTATTAGTGGTTTTTTACCCTGGAATGTGACGAAGCGATCTTGGAAAGAGAAAAAATAACTAGTTATCACAAGAAACCATTATTTCCAATGTTCGAACCTCTCCCCAATAGCTGTACTATACATATGGACCCCTGTTTGAATTTCACGTTGTACACATTTTAGAATAGTGGGTTACGCGTTAGGAAAAGCATTCTAAGTGGGTCGTCGAAGGTCCTGCAATATCGGAGGAGTGGTTGCTTGAGAGGTCTATTGGAATAAGGTTAGGTGAACGTGGAGGCCTCTCTTCGAAACCCCCTAACCCAATGATTTGAACCACGAATTTCTTCACTAGGCACTGCTTCACTTGTGACGTCTTGTGCAAAGGCGAGCCGCCATGTTGAAAACATACATTTCGGAGTTGAAGCAACGGTAGGTTCTCAACAAAATCGGGTTTTATGTCTTGAAGAAGCTCTAAGTATCATGCGTTCGTTAACATGTTCTGATAAAATACTGGGCAGATCCACCCGTTATTGTGAATTCTACACCAAACATTAATTGAAAACCATATATATATGATGTCGAACGTAGGCAGAACATCCAGGATTTTCTAGCGCCCAGTAATGAGAATTCTACCCATTATACATTTTATACCTGAAAAACCTTATCTGACAATAATAATGGCAGATAAGGTTCTATCTGGTTCATGACAAAGCTGTACCATGTGTAACATCTCATGGTATTCCCATCCAGTAATGCCTGATCAGGTGTTGGCCGGTATGGATGAGCACTTTATTTGTTTAGGATTTCCGAAACGCGACTTTTTGAGAGGCTGCCGTTTTCATTTATCTCTCTTGTGCTGCTGTTCGAATATGTGAGAGCGAATGATAATACATCTTCCGGTTGTACTTCTTATACTACCTTAGCTGGTGTGCCATATCGAGGTCGGCTAATCACGCTGTCTATCTCCCTTAAGTTTAATAACCTTTAGGATAGTTTTCAGTGGAAGATACAGACCTTCAGGGAAATGTTGCCGCGCTACAACCGCGCTGCCGACCTTGCCTTGCGCACACGTTCATCGTTAGGCAGAATCATATCAAAATATTCACTTTTGAAAATCACTCCATGACCATGTTCTTCAACATATAACTCCACAAAGATATCTCTATAATACTCGTGATTGTCTCAGGTGAACAGATGTGATGTTTCATGCGCATTTGCATAATGCTCAAATTTGGCATGTCAAGCACAGTTGCATTGATTAAGTGCGTTTTGGAACATGATTTTGTACAAACTGCATATAATCTACTTTGTTTGCAAAGAATATCAGCACAAGGATGCACCCCCGCGGGATTTGAACTACAGCTCTCTCGATTGGGGATTACATGCGATACCACTGTGCAAAGATGCAGGTTCCTATTTTACCACAAGACAATCTTTTCTACTTTCGTTCAGTTTCATGACGTCACAATTTTCGAAATTACGAACAAACACATATGCATTTTTAGCATCCTGTTTTTACTATTAATACCCTTGAGGTGTATTTTCGTGCTAAATTGATAATGTTCTACAAAGTTTTATTTCACTGTTCCTACTGCCTCGTACCATTTTCAAGATAGGAACTCTAGTTCTGCAGTTTTCCACCAGGGGTGCTGTTAGAGGTCTTATCTAGTTACGGCAGAACCATTATACTACACTTAGACACCACTTTTGTTACTATAAGTGCAACCACTCGGAAATTAAGAGGGTTGGGAGATGGAATGGACTTTTCCAGACACTCTGTATATAGTTAAATGATGAATTAATAACCTTCTTAAGTTATTTGAAAGCCAGTATCGTGCTGTTTCCTCCCGTGTAAATTACTTTAATCGTAGTGAAGAAATATATTTATTACAACAATTTTTTTTTTAAAAAATATTTTTAAAAATTCTTAATTGTTACGCAATTTTGTATTTGTATGTGTCATTTTGAATATATGAGTAATTCTAATTGTGTAAAATGATAATTTCCTCTGAAGTAAATGAAGATATCAAAGAACCTTGTCGATGATACTGAGTAAAAAATATCAAAGAAACAACAACAAAATATCAGTTTTTGAATTACCTCTAAAAGGAATTTCCAATTATTGGGATAGCTCAGGACTTCACACAAATGTATTGTTTTGTATCATTTTAAAAGTTAAGAATCAAGGTTTCTGGAAACCTTTCTTTGGAAAAATTTATATTTTAAGTAAGCTACATTCACACACACACAAATACACACAGAGGGTGTTTCATTCAAAACCGTACATTAATAAAAATCTTCAAAAATCGGTAATTAACGTTACGATTAGTTCATTCTTGTAAAACTTAGACATTTGACCATATTTTTATTAGTGCGAAAATGCGGGAATACGAGCTTTCGTAAATCGTTATTTCGGCCAAAATAAAAAAAAATGGTCTATCCTCAGGAAAAGATGCAAGTTAATTTGTACGTGATTAATATCAGTCGGTGATTTTAACTCAACGGCTGTTCAGAAGGGAGTATAAGGCTCTTCAGGTAAGATGTTAAAAGCGAGGCGTGATAAATTTTTGGCAACAGTAAATATTTTTAAATCTTTCAGTGGTGCTTCAAAAGATGTTTTGGAACAACAAGGGGAAACAATACGCAAAGCAAATTTGCTATCCTACAAAATGATCAGGCAGGCATCAATGGAAGGGAGAATTTTGAAATATGTGGTACGCAATGTTTTTGTTCTGCACAGGAACATCATTTGCATGCTTACAAGTTCAAATTATGTTGCACCTACAACCAAATGACCAATCAAAGAATTTGAAAATTAGCTGTACTCATATTGTAATGTATTAAGAATGATTCTAAATTTCTAAATCCCATTTTTTATCTGATGAAGCTACATTCCATGCTTTCGGAAAAATGAAAAGGCGTAATGCGCGAATCTGAGGCTCGGAAAATTTTCATTATGAGACTTTTCCAAACTGCTCGATTGGACGTGATGGCTAATATAAATCCCCTCCTCGTAGACCACAACCCCTTGAAATTATTTTGATGGCTATGTCAAAGATAAGGTTTTTGCCATAAAAGTTAATTTTGTAAATTGGAATTACAGTAGTGATTTCATCTAGGATCTTAGCATTTCTATGTAACATTTTGCAAGAAATTGACAATCACCTAGTTAGATATTTCTAATGCAACTAAAAGATCGTTGGTATATATATATATATATATATATATATATATATATATATAGATAGATAGATAGATATCTGAACGACATCTGAAGCACCGTATAAAAGAAAGTTTGTGTAGTGGATTTCTTGTTGGGAAAGCGATTCTTGTAAGTTGGCGTTTGCTTAAAATATCGTGTTATGCTACGAATAAGAAGACAAAATACTTACCAGCAAGTGTCGAAATTCAATAGAGGCAGGATCGCTGCCTGTCGAGAGTGTGGATTATCGTTCCTTGATATTGCCCGTCGCACTGGTCAAAATCCAACCACTGTCGTTCAAATATGGAAACAACGGATTGTTGAGAGTCATACTGAATGACTTGCAGGATCTCCATTCTTTTCCATGAATAACTCCCGACAGGACAGACATATCGTGAGGTTGGTCCTGCAAAACCATACATCCACATCACTGACCTTTAGTCAAGAAATGAGCATGTTTGCCGCACGCTCAATATCCGCTCGTACGGTGATATGAAGTTTGCAGCAACATGAACTGTCAGCAAGGTGATATTTACTTTCCTTGACAATGCTGCATAGAGAGAACTCTAGCGCGCCGAATGATAAAGCTGGATATAGGAGTGGCACAATGCTGCATTTTCAGACGAGTCCCAGTTCTGCGTGCAGTATTTTGATGACCATATACGTGTCTGAGGGCTACGAGGAAAACCCTCGTCACCTGTTTGCATTCGATATCGGCATAGGGGCCATAGATCTATTGTGATGGTTTGGGCAGTCATTGGGTATACGACAAGCACATCTCTAGTTTGGATCGACGGTAATTTGATATCTTACGTCCAACGGTTGTGCTCAACTTTTGAGATCCGCCAAATGCCATTTTTCAACAAGATAAGGCAAGACCATATGTTGCACGTCGTGTTTCAATATTCCTCGATACACAGGGTATTCGATTAATGCCCTGGCCTGCATGGTCACCTGATCGGCCAACCACTGAAAACATATAGTCATGGGTTGCTGAGGGACTAGCCCTCTAACCTTATTGATAAAGTATGGCATAGACTCGAAGTCACATGGAATAATTTGTCCTTTTCCGTCATCCATGCTCAGTGTAATTCCACTTCTAATCGAGTAAGAGCCATTTTAGCTGCCAATAGTAGCAGTTGTTTCTACTAATTTCGCACCCCTGTAAACTCCTTTTAAATTTAATCATTTTGTGTTCATGTCATACTGTTTACGTATAATAAACATCTTTTTTTTGTATTTGCTTTCTTTCATGGTGTTGCTATTTTAATGGCCAGGAGTTAATTATGTACGGAAATTTTAGTATCATTTAGTGCTATTTTGTTGTTCAAGGACCTCGTACGCTTAGAGCTTCTTTTGTTTTGATTGCAATTACTTTCTCAATTTGAAATAAAAATACTTTCCCTTAAAAGTTATAAATTTTAAGACTTCGTTTCATATTGAGTAATAAATAAATGTTTAATACAATTTTGATTGTTTTGATTTATTTAAAATTTCCCGAGTAAAACCTTTTAGGAATTTTCAAATTAAAAATTAATTTTGTTACATTCAAAATCTGTTTTTGACTATTAATGAATCAACTTTAAAGCACAAATGTGTCAATTTTTTTTATAAAATAAAAAAAATAATTGATGCATT
This sequence comes from Nephila pilipes, assembly GCA_019974015.1. Lineage (NCBI taxonomy): Eukaryota > Metazoa > Arthropoda > Arachnida > Araneae > Nephilidae > Nephila > Nephila pilipes. Next base: position 89,454 of record BMAW01037326.1, read on the forward strand.
TATTAAATTAACAGAAACTTCAGAATGAAATTATTTTAAACTTTAAGTCACACACAAATAAAGCAATTGAACTACATATGAAAAGAATGACACAAAATTTAAGTAGCTGAAGAGTTATTAATATTTTCAAAACGTCCTAGAGTCGGATACAAATATCCATTAAAAATCTTTTGCTATAAGTTCGAAGATTATAAAATAAGCTTCGTAGTTTTGAACCATTCTGAGTTTATATATATATATATATATATATATATATATATATGAATTCATAAAACTATGTTTAAGGTAAAAAAATGAGTTACCTACAGAAAAAAAAAGTTTCAGCGTCACCGTTTTGATTGAAAGCTATAAATCAGTCGAAAAGAAAATTCATTGATCAAAATCTAGAATTAAATGATACGAAAAATCAGCGTTCTGTTTCATCTGAGCAATATCTTACCTGTAATTAAAATATTATTTCGAAATGTTTATAATGGAAGAATTACAAGAGTAAATTAATGAACATACTGAAAGGAGCCTCACCCCTTCTAACGAAAAAAAAAATCATTTCTTTCTGCTCAGAGGAAATAATTTCAGAAAGAAATTTTCCAATTAGTCATTTTTTTCCATTTTACCCTCCTCTTCCATCATGCAGATTCAACTCAACTCCGAAGAGAAACATCTCACATTCCGAACGAAAGCTCATTTTCCCTTTTTTTTTTCTTCTGGAAATCCTTGATAAACGTTTTTAATTAAAAGGAATCAAAGATGTGCTATTAAAGGGCGTGGAAAAAGTCGCATTCCGGATAATGTGCTTAAAAAAAGGATGTAGAGAAACACTCGCTGTGAACCTAGAGAAACATAGAGAAGGGGGAAAAAACAAAACAGTTTCCTACCAAGGAAAGGTCGCGATTTTAATGAAAATTGTGGTCTTTTGAAAAACAGCAAAACACGATAAGAACGTGAAAAAAATATTCAAACGGAAAAGAAGGAAGTCGAATTCTTTTTTTTTTATTATTTATTTCTTTATTTTATTTATTTTTTCTTTTCTGTTTCGCGTTTTCTTTTCTCTTAACCCTAGCTACACTTACAATTGTCGGTAATCCTTTTAAGTCCAAAGGAAAAAGGGAGGAACAACAAAGAATGTACTCTCGTTTGCGAATTCGAATTTTTTTTTATCAAAGGCTTTTGGAATTATGAATATATATGTGCATAAACGGAAATAAGAAAAAAAGTTGTGTTCTCATCCATTAATTAAACCACTAATTTGCGCTATAGACTTTCCAGGACTTGTAATAAATTATGAGGTATTCATTCGCTACTAAATAGCTTTAGAATAGACGCCTTTCATGTGATTAATTAATTCCTGTATGGAACCATCTCAGTTACTTAAATAATTTGACTTATTTTTTTTTTTATCAAAGACCTTCTCTGTGCCATTTACATCATTTTGAATAGAAGATTCTACATTCAAAAGAAAACATTGAATGGAATGAATTACCAAACCAAATGTTTGCAATGCTTGTCAATAATAAAAGCAATCTATTTATAATTATAATAGTAACTTTATATATAACAGGCATTTTAAAAATTTTGAATTATAAGCAAACTATTGAAATAAATTATGGTTTATTCGAAATATAATATTTTCTGTTATTCTAAGGAACATTATGCAACCGTGAAAGAGTATCTAATTTTATTATTATATAGCAATTTTATAATTTATTTCGATGTAAAATTTTATTTTGTTCTTACTTTGTACGTGTATTATTTACGCAAATATTGTTTCTTTATTTATACAACTTATATATATTTTGTATGGTTTCTCTAATTTATGTATTTATTTCCAATTTATTTGCTTGTTTGTATCTTTAAATTTGGTATATTGATTTCCCCATTGATAAAAATGTTACACATTACGAAACTTTGTGAAATATTTTATGATTATTTTTTTAATTAAATCTCTAAATCGAATATTATACTATTTAAAGAGATTTTTCTTGTTGTGTTGAATATAATAGACATTGAATTACTAACTGTATTGTTGTAATGGTTTTATGTGCTATAATGCTGAACGTTGGACTGATGATTGCTGATAGCTTCCCCGACTTCGTCGTCGTCGGAATGCTTCTGATGAAAGACCTTCTATATTACAGTTCCCGTTACAGTTTTGTATATATATTCCGAGTCTCAACAGGCCAATGTGTTGTAATGTGCCTTATTTCCTTAAATGCTAAATTATCAGTTAATTGTTGCAAATAAAAATCCAATCTTAATATTTTATTCAAAATGTTTTTAATGTGACTTATTTTTCCTTCTCATTACCTATATTTTTTGTTTGATAATATGCAACCACTAAAACTCTTTTGATTCTAGTCTGTACAATATGCTGACCGTTTTGAAGAATACAATTTTTTTGATGAAACACACCAGAAGCAACTGCATATCCTAAAGGAACTCTGTTATTTAATGAAATTTGTTATGTCGATTTTAATAAGATTTTTTACTTCAAATCTGAATTTTTAAAATTCGTTTGATTTAAATGAATTTTTTATTTTAAACTCAATTTTAAAATTAGTTCCCGTAGTAATTGTTCTTGATATGGCTCACGTGGATGAAAAGTCGAATTTGCCAGTAGAAAAAAAAATCATAACCAACTTATACTGGTTACATTCAAGACATCTCCATTCAGGAAAACCAATGTTGAGTTATGGTTTTCCCCCAACTGGAAACCTAATTTCAAATTGGAGGTATTGAAATTTACTACGTTATTTGAGTTATAGATGCTGAAATTTTAATCTGTAACAGCAATTATGTACGAGCACCATTCATTAGCAAACAAATATAACTTAGGATCATAAGGATCGTATACTTTTGCAGAGAGTGCAACTACGCATTTTAGAAACCTGCTTCAAGATCTACAACTTGCTGTTAAGTGATCATCTCAATTGATACGGGAGATGCAAAATCTGACTGAGAATAAACTGTTCACTGAGGTCTTAAAAATTCTGTCTATGTCTCGTCTACCACTTCATTCCCAATAAATAGTACCAGTAAGTGCCGTTCCCTTGAAGATTTTGCAGTAATTAAACAACGATAGATTAAATAAAGGAAGTATCTGGAATTTCTTCTTCTGTTTCTGGAAATTCCTGAAAAACACTCGGATGCTATAGATTCTCTGAATGCAGAAATTCTTTCTTTAAAAAGGATTTATTGAAGGACTTTCTCGCGAACGGTTACGTCAGCCTCAATTTTCCATTCGGGAGGGCGTAATCGTATTTCTTTTCGTGATCGATTTAGATCCCCAGCTGTTTCAAATACAATCCTTTATGCTGGTATCATTTTTTGGGTGTGTTAAGAAGTCGTGTAAATGGGTCAAACCTTGGTCTTACCAAAAACACTAATGGGATCATCTATGTAGGCGACAACAGATGATGACCACAGCTTAGGTCACCTGTTAGTTTTCGATGAAACGACAGAACATAACTTTTTGGTGTTAAAAGATGCTTGTGTTTCTGTTTTTCCTAAGCGTTTCATCGGATTGTGAACTCATACGACAGGGGATTTTTGTCTTTATATCGCCAAAGGCAGCAAAATGATTACATTTGGTACGCGAATGATGAGATTAAATTTGTGTTAAATTGTTGTGTAAATTACGTGAATTGGTTTGATATTTTGTGGTAGCTGATTAGCCTCGATCAATATTGGTTGCCGAGGTTTTAGAAATATTTGATTTGTTAGTGGATATTTAGAATTGCCATTTGGTAAGTAACTTAATTGTTCCTAAGTGAGATGGAAAGGTTAAAATGACCCATCGATTATTGTAAAAGACATTCCTTGTGCTAAGTTGTAGCTTCAATTTCTGAATATTATCATGCTAAATGTTAACAATAAGTTAAAAACATGACATTACACATTGCATTAAAATGAAAAGTCCACCTGTATTTATTAAAACTTACAAATTATCTACAAAGAAATTCACGGTGTTAAAATGAAAATTTCAGATATTACTGGAACAAGAAATCAAATAATGTATGGGCAAGTCCGTTACACCTTGAGCGAAAAAAACCCGGGAATAATGGTTACTGTAAACTGAACTCGATTACAGAGCAGGATTGGTATCCTATTCGGAATATACAACATTGCTTGCATGATCTGGATGGAAAAAGGATTTTTTTTCTCAAAACTTTACCTTATTAAAGCTTACCACCAAATTTTTATAGATCCTAATGATATACAAATATCCACTACACCAGGTGACGTATATATGACTTTTGGTTTTGGTAAACGTGGTTAAAGTTCTTAAAATTTACTGACACTATATTGAGAGGTCTAAATTTCTGTTATGTACATTTAGATGATGCTTAGTCACTTCGCTCGTCAAGGCAGATTATTTACGAACCATTTTTCAACACTCTTTTGAATATGGAATCATTTTGAATGTCCAAAAATGGGTCTATGCAGTGATATGTTTGACGTTTCTTGGGATTCAGGTATTTTCTGATTGAATTTTCACCTGCCCGAGAAAGTGGAAATATTAAGAAATTATAAACGGCCTGAAAATTATAAGCGTTTCTTTGCCTAAAGAAGAAGCGTGATTACTCACGTATTGAATGGACGGAAGATTCAATCGCATCACTCGAACCTTGAAAAGAAGTTTTATCGAATTCAATGCTGTTGGTTCACTCTAATACGGATACTCGATAGCCTTTGATACATCTAAGATTTGAGTCAGACTGTTCTCCAATGTACAATAAAACTACGCAGCCATTGGAATTTTTTTTGCGGAATCAACCCCCGTCAGAATGCAACAATGATACATACGATTGGAAACGCCTTGTTGTCTATTGTACAATCGAACCTTTCAGATATATGTTGGAATTCAGGCAATTTAGAACATTCAGGGAACACTAGCCAATGACAAAGGCTTTTGTTCAGAACAGTAATAAATGTTCACCCCGGAGCCAGTGGCAGTTGGAATGCATTGGTCAGTTTACTGCTGATTTTATTACATCAAAGGTCGTAATATTTGTGGGGCTGATACATTTTCCCGCATTGCAGAAATAGAAATGTCAGGTGATATTGATTACGAATCTATGATTCGAGCTTAGCGCAAGGATGAGAAATTACAGAATTTAATCGACATGAATTCTGGTTTTGATTTGAAGCTATTTAATTTTTCACAAGACAAAATTTATTCATATAGGGACTTATCAATAGATGTTATACGTCCATGTATAGTAAAACATTTTCAGTTTTATGTATGTAGCCACACAAAACATTTCTCTCCCGGTAATTAAAGCTTTAATAAAGCCTACCTGGCAAACATTTATTTATATATTTATTTGGCAAAATTTAAATAGAATCGTGATTAAGTAGTGCAGGGCCTGCTTCGACTGTCAAAGAAGTAATATACACCACATTGTTAATTCAGAAATTAGTAACTATCCTTTATTTAGGTGTTAATCCTTTAAATCTCGATATAAATGGTTCAAAACTATTCTCCAGAAGTTTCATGTACTTTCTTACAATCATGTGTAATCAATAGCCAGAAGCACTATTCCATGATGACCAGACAGCGGAAGCCATTTCTGAGGATTTCTGCAATGGGTGAATAACACGCTTTGAAGTGCCCGAATTCATCTCTACCGACCAGGGTCGCCAGTTTGAAAGTGATATTTGCCACGCTTTCATACAATTCCTAGGAACAAATGAATTCTGGATGATCATTCATAGCTCTGCTGAAAATGTCCGTTTAGAAAGTTTTCCTAGGAGATTAAATGCAACGAAACCATGCGAAAGTTAGATTCAGGTCTTTTCATTTTATCCAGATGGGTATCTGGCTTTGCTTGATGGAAAAGGACTCATACCTGCGTAGATGGTATATGGAAATAATTCATTTACCCTGAGAGTATTTCTAATCGTCCAGGTACCATGTCCCAATTCACGCAAAGTTTGTTCAACAGTTAAGAAGCCACTTTGATTGTTGAAACATTTCAAACGGAGAACCATTCTTCAAGGAATATTTTAATCTCTTAAGATCTCCTGTCATGTACTAATGTCCGCATGAGACAGAACATCATAAGGAAACCTATGCAAGTTCTTTGTGAGAGTCCCTACCTTATGCTTGAATGTTCACTAAAAATTCACTTGTAAATCAAAGGCAAGGAAGTTACAAGTTTATATTAATAACATTAACACTACATTCCTTCTTGCACATGAACCAGAATATTTACCAACAGCATCTAAAAATAGAATTATGGTAATCCAATGAGAACCAGAACATGATCTAGTAGGAAAATTAGATTTGTGGTTCCTTTTCAGGCTTCTCGTAATTGTATCGACTCGTAGGAAGTGCTGTATTGCTAAACGCTAGATTTATGACTTCTAATCATCTCCTCGACTTTTTTTTTTGTCTTCCTATTGTTTCTGGTGAAAATAGAGTTTTAATCATTAAACTTACAGTTGTCTAAATTACGAGTTTTTTTTTGTATATGTATTCAGATTTGCAACTCCAATTTTAATATTTTATTCAAATTATTTTATACCTAACTAATCTGTTTTTCGCTTTACCGACATTTCTAGTTTGATTAGATGCAACCATTAAAAACCTTCTGATTGGAGCTTCCACAATACAATTACAAATCACGCAGGCAAATGGATATAATATTACAAGAAAGCATTTTGAACGAAAAGTGCAGGTTTTGAAACTCTGAAAAAACTGTGACACATAAGTAATAAAATAATATCATTAGCATAAAAAGATTGGGCAATGTAAATTGCGATGATGGATACATAGAATCATCAAACTGCATTTATGAGCATGTGCGATTGGTGATATAATAAATAAATACGAATATTACTGGAAATGTAATTATGTTAAAGCTATCACGCAGAGTTAAATGATGGGTGAAATTCACGATTGAGATGAATTTGAAGATGAGTATATTATAGGTTTTCGATGAGACTGTTTTGGCGTTTTGATTTTATAAATAAATCAAGCATTAGAAATGTCATGTTTTTTCATTGAATGATGAATTTGATCAGAGAGCTGAATAGTGGAAAAAGAGATACTAATTGTGTAAATAAACTGCAGGTGACAATTAATGTCTAAAGAAAGTGGCAATAGAAGATTCAGCTGTATCAAACGTGGTGAGCAACTCCCAATTTCTGTTCTGGCAGTTACAGAACGAGTTCCGTTGAGCAATCAACGTACAGATAGTATTGTGCCCCTTTAACAATATGAGATATAGAAACCAAAAGACACGAGAATACCATTTCTTAATATCTTCCATTGCTCACAATGTCTAGTATGAACAAGAGAGCACTGCGACTGGATTACTGGCGAATGGAAGAAGGTATCATGGATCCATGAGTCTACATTTTGGCTGCATCATCTCAATGCTAATTTATGAACAGAGTACTAACCCTGCAAGGCAAACGAACTAACATGACAAGTTGGATCTGCACAATTTCTTTCACCAAGGTTCTGAACAAATTTGTAGAAAACTTTTTCATGGTGAATTCAGGCTTAGATAATGAATACTGCAAATTCGAGCTTTTAGTTTATTATTAGTTACTATAGTTACATGTTGCAAAATAAATCTAAATCAGTTTATTGTGTTGAAGATTCCTTGGAACTTATATTTCAAGATATGACGAATAAAAACTAGAAAAAGAAATCGAAAATATCTGGGTTCTTAAAAATAATTTGGATAACGTTAAAGTCTTATATATTACTTTAATTTTGAAATAAATATACCAGCTTTTTTTGATTAACTACAAAATATACTGGTGCAAAAAAATTAAGAAGGACATTAAATCTTTCTTAAAACTTTGATGGGAATTTTAAATGAAATTATTACATAGAGAAAATACTATCAGCTAATTATCTCCCATAAAATATTCTGATTGAAATTAAACCAAGTTTTAAATAATATTTATCCAATAAAATGGTAAATCAAATATATATTTCTTACTAGAACCTAGAAATATATAGCTTCTAAGGTTTGTAGCTTTAAAATGTACATAATTTCAGCTATCTAACAATTGTGTAAATTGAGACTGAATGTACTTTCTTCTAGATATCCCTTTAGAGTAATAAAAAGAATTATATTTGTCAAAATTTAAATTCTTTTTTTATCCTGCATCTGGAAATCTTAGTTCAAACCATTATCTCAAATTCTAAATATTTTATCAGCAAACCAATACGTTTTTACACAGTTTTTCACTCCTGAATAAATAAGATGAATGTAAAATATATATAACATGCTAGAATATTACTTAAATTTCAACATATGTAAAAGTTGAATAAGACGCATCACTAACATATCTGAGTTAATGCAATTCAGTAATTAAGACCAGTTATGTAAAATCTTTTCATAGTAAAAATCTGAATAAGGCTAACAGTAAACTAATAAAGCTGTAATTAATTCAATTGTCTCATAATTAGGCTCCTTTCAAGAATTCAGAATTATTTATGAAAGTTCCCATTAACGTGATATTTTTTCAACATGACCAAATATCTTAAACGTATAATATAAACTATACGAAATATGTAGAATTATTACATGAACTCTTAGGAAATAACGAATGTTTGTAAGGGGCGGTGATATTGCAGATTCAATATTTGAAACAAAAAGTATACATAATGCAGATTCTGAACAGGAATTCAACAAATTAGTCTCGAACTATTGTTGTGGTAATGAAATGGGATTTTTAGAAAACTTAATGATTGGAGTCCTGGCAGATATTTAGTCAAAGAGTTAGGCTGCAAGCACAAAAACGAGCGAACTACGATCCTTAAAATACGATCAGCTAGACTTCCCATTTCCACCCCGAAAAAAAAAAACCACTGCATCAGCTGCAAGGACAAAAATTGAAGTATTATTGTAAGATTGCTATGTTTGTTTCAGCCATGCAGAAGTATTTTGTCAAGATATATATAGTAGTGATTAAGATAAGATTAAATTTTCCACATTTTTTTGTTAAATCCATTCAAAAGTATAAGACAATTTTTCTTAAAAATAGTAAATTGGGGATATATATAGCGATTTATATTAAGCTACGGTTTTTTAAGAACTATATTTTAAGCATTAATAAAAGTAATTATGTAATTATAGAGTGCTTTAAGTTGTTCTACATATTTAACATATAAATTTGACCCAACATTCCTACCATCAGGGGTTTTCATTTTCCTTCTGCCAGATTGGAATAACAAATATCAATATTGCTTTTATGACTTTCTTTGAAAGCAGTCATCTATCAATAAACTTCTCTATAATGGTTCCGTCCCTTTATTCATTGATATTAAAAATATTTTTAACTTAATGTTAAAATAAGAATAATGAAAGATGTAGAATAAACGAAATTCGAACCATCACAATGAAGAATTTGTTTTGTTCAAAAGACAATTCTTAAGCTCTTGTTTCAGTTAGCTGGAAGCTTCCCTCTTCGACATTGATTTTTATATCTGCCATTGAATTCTTTTTTCTAGTTTGGAATAAGTGAAGTCAGACAATATTAACAAGCTAACTATGCACCGATACTAATTTTATAAATAAGTTTCATGTAAATTGAAGAATTGACTCCTGCCCTTAATTATCTAATACGGTTTGCTCCATCAGAGTTCGAATGTATTAGTTTTGTTCCCCAGCCACCGACCAATCGCTTATAAGGACGAGATTCGGACACGTCCCAATGGCCTGCAGGTGATCGAAGAGGGCCAGACAGACAAACAACTAACCACCGAGGTGCTGTAAACGAATTAAAGTCGCCTGCTGTCGCTAATTCCTCCATACGAAGAGCCACATTGATGAGATTTGCCTCCGCCCTATATTAACGTCGTAATTTCGATCCATTAGTGTTATTAGTGAAGCGAAATAACGACCACTACATGTGGGAAGCCCAAGTCTCACCGACATTTGCTCATTTACGAGAACATTAGTCGGGGACAAGTGCTATTGTGGAAAAATGGCTTTGTTGGAATTAGACCAGTGTCGTTAATCTTTTAAGGGTTTTCTGGGTGTTTTGCTCGTTCTTTTTGTGCGATAAGAAAAACATTTGTAACGCCTCTGAAAATGCATTAGAACCGCAGTGTTCATTGGCAGACTTCGAACAATTATTTGTTGATCAACATGTGGCTTTCGGATTTGATTCTTAGTATATCTGTAAGAAATAGTGCTTAGAAAAGCGAAGCTTGATTTAGTTGAGGACAATAATAAAACGTGTAACGAGTTTCTGTAATATTTGCTTCTTTTTTTAAGGCTATTGTGAGCAAACATATAACTCATGTAGAAAGTTATATAATTTTATTCTATCTACTAACATATCTTACTTTATAATTTTGCAAGAGTGCTAATTTAAAAAGGTGATCAAATTATAAAAAGTTTTTAAGAAAACTGCTACGATACCATCATTTTTTTTATTTTTTAAATTCCTTTAAATTACGATTTTGTTTCTTCCTAAGCAAGTTTTAGAGAGCAAATGCGCGAAATAGTTGGATTTAAGTAGCCTTACTTTAACTTTTGATAATTTCGATTTAACTATTCTTCCAATTTTGTTTAAATTTTTCGTATGATGTTAAATTTGTGAAGAGGGGCTTCTGTTTAGTAATTAGATTTTCCGTAGTAATTGCAAATTTTTATTTCTTGAAAAAGAAAAAAAAAAGATTATATGTATAATAGAATCAAAAGAATACTTATTCTATTGGTGAAAAATATAATTACATAAAAAATATTACTTCTAAGTGAAGAGAAAATTGTAAAATCATTCTTTGTTTTCTCTCTCTTTCTCAATATTATATTTTACTCGTTTGGATATTTTAAATCGTAGATGGTTATCCAGTTCAACAATAACAAGAAATAAATAAAAGTTTTCAGAAGTCTTATTATCAATTATATTAATAATGAGTTATATAGTTAATATTAACTTTAATTCAGCACTCAAACGTTTAATGCAGTTAAAAATGTATACCAGAGGTTTCCTTTTTTCAGTAGAGACAATGTGATTGTTTAATATTCTTAAATTTTTTTTTACTCTTTATGTTAAACAAAAATAATAAAATGAAAATAAATCCTTCCTCAAAAATCTATGATTGCATAAAATAACATGGTTTAATTATGGTCATACAAAACACTAATTTCTAAGAATCAATTAAATTATATTTTAGAAGGACTTTCGAGGGAGGGGGGGGGTTAAGAAATTCACTATTATAATGCAAAAATCAGAAATGAGTTATATTTAAGAAACATAAAAATTATACTGTCCTTGAGCAATTGAAATGAATTTCGAATTCTATGAAAAATATTTCTTCTCCAGAAAGAGAAATGAAAAGAAGTAAAAAATAATTATTTTTAAGACCAATGTGTTAAAATTTCACATGAGATTTCTGGGAATAATTAATGAGTCTTTGAAGCACTTGTAGAATAAACATGAATGTTCAGCATTATCTAAATGTGGTATAAATAATTATGATACATTTTAAACAACTTTAATATTATCTATTTATTATTTTAACACTTATTCTCTGCTTAATTATGATTTTGGAATGAGAATTCATTACCAAGTAATGTACTTAAAAATAGAAAAATTTTAATTGCAGACAAAATTTGAATAACTAAGGAGCACTAACAACAAAAACGTTTATGTAAAAGAGCTGGAATTGAAATGAAGATTTTAAGTTTTGTTTTATTTATTTATTTTGGAGGGAAAAGCTAAAAAGCTAATAGAAAACGGAAGTTATGATAATTTTATGATGAAGAATTGAATTGTTCTTTATAAGTTCGTTTCCTACTATCTTAAAAGTGTTTTTATCATTCGTCTCAGATGCAAGAAAGACATAAGAATTTATAAAATTTAACATTTGCTTAATGTCTGTCATTATATTTATATGTGAAATTATTTTATTATAATTTCAATTTTACTTTCAGATTAATAATAGTTTTTTGACAAACTGAAGTTATGACAGTGTGATTGGCCAGCGATACTTCGATTTCTTCCCTTCATGATTTTCTAACAACATTTGAAGAAAATCGTACTGTTATCAAAGATAGAAATGAAACTTTTGTAATTTATCTAAAAAGAAAATACATAGTTCGGGAAGATATAGTATAAATAAGAGTTCGGGAAGAGAAATAAAAGTTCCCAAGAAATTAGATTTGTAACAAGTCAGCTTTTGGATTATTTATTTATTCTTATTTTTGTTTCTTTTCTTCTGCATCATTTATATTTTATGCCATTTGTAATAAAAGTCTGGTTGTGTACTTTATTATACGTTTTGATTGTAATACATAATCAAAAGATGGGAGGATGTTAGGTTCAAAAGATTAATATTATAATACGATATAATTATAGTAAATACATTTAGTTTGCTTATATATAGGGTGTATTTACGTTTCTAAAATACATTTAATTTAACATTTTATTGTCTGCTTTTATTTTAACATCCGAACGGGTTATTATTGTCTTCTTTAATAATTTATCGTTTGGTCCTATTTTAATACTTAATTTAATATTTGATTTTTTTTGCACAATCGTCTGTTTTTATTATTTTTGTTATCATTGGCAACGTTTTTCGTCATAAGAGTGTTTTGCTTGTATAAATGAAGAATGCATTAAGAATTTGAAGGATGTATTGTTTTTTCTTGGTGGCAATTACTTCTGTGGAGCTCGGGGATAGGAAAGTACGCTTACTTTCTGCTAACTGATATTCATTTTGAATCATTTTCCTTTTCGAGAATTTTATAGTTATTACTTTTAGGAGTGATGTCGGTGAAATTTCGGATTGCCTTAACAGATACAATAAAATATATTTAGAAGATATTAATAAACAGAAATTAATTGAACACGCATTATTTATCCGTGTATTTGATAAAAGTTTCAGTAATACTAGCATTTTAAAGGTGGTGTGATGTCATGGCTCGCAAGTTTTTTTTTTTATTATTATTTATTCTTGGAAATGTTTTACTCTGTTTTTGATTGACGTCACTGCTTCCGAAAGCGGAAATTGTTACGCTGCCAGCCCGGACAGTTTCGCAGACGAGACGTTGACCTTGGCGAGAGCAAAGGTCTGTAAGATGAATTCTGGTGTACTTGTATGAGTGTGACATGAAGTAAATAAATGATTTTAGATTTAAAATGGATGCCTCGAAATATATTTGCCACTACGCCACAGCTTAAATTTACTGGTGGCTAGCGCTGGGATATGAACCCGATTGAGAACAAAAAGTTGTGTCGATATGTGGTGAAAGTGAGCCACACCTTTTACGGCGAAGAATGCCGATGATATAACCATCCTTGGTTATAGTTTTAAGTGCACCCTGCACATTTCCAACTTTTTTGTTTGATGGAAGTGCGCCCTGCACTTGGAATTAAGTGTGTGAAAAAAGAAGTGCTCCCTGCACTTGGAAGTAATCGTTTGAAAAGGAAGTGCGTCCTGCACTCGGAATTAATCGTTTAAAACTAGAAGTGCGTCCTACACTTCAATCGTTTTGAAGAAGGTCCGCCCTGCATGTTTATTCTTTTGTCTGATGAAAGTGCCCCTGCACTAAGTCTTGAAGAAATAGATTACCGTTTCGAAAAAAGTACTCCCTGTACTTAGTTTAACTGGTCTTCAAGGTTTGTAGGAGGTATAGAAGTATCAGTTTCGTTTTTGTTTTGATTACATCTTAGAGATTGTGTCTTGTCATCAAAAGAAATATATATATATTGTGTTATTACTGAATTTTACTGAAAAAATTGTGTATGTAGAGATCATAAATACGTTATAGCTATTGTTAAGAAAGATCTAGAGAAGTTCTGTTTTGAGATATTAGATAGTATTGGAGAGTTATTTTATATATTTGTATGAAATTGTGTTATTAAAAGGAATAACTTTTGTTGTGGTTTTTAAATTCAAATTTAGTTTTGATATTTTTATTGAATGTGTATGCTCTTTCTTAATTTAATCACAAACATCACAGAAAGTAGACTTAAGGTAATAAGAATTGTGTCCAATTTCGTTTTAAATTTTTAATTTAAAAGAAAGTCATTTATTTCTGTTTTTGAAGTATAAGAATTCTATGAATGCTGTATTGTATTTATGCGAATATTTTTATGTACTTTTTGGAAAAGGAAACTAAGTTACATTTCGAAAGATTTTTGGTTTGATATTGTAAATTCGTAGGTAGGCCAAAATTTTAGGTTTATTTGAGTCAATTAGCTTTCTGGTGTTATTTTTTTTCTTTCCTTAAGAAAATGGTTTATTTAGCAAAAGGTAAAAAGGAGGATTTAATCAGATTGGTTGAAGAATTAAACTTAAAAATTTCTCAGGATATGAAGATGATAACTTTAAAAGAAATTATTCTTAAGAGTGACGGATACGAAGAGGAATTAGTTAAATCGATGTTTGAGGAATTTGTTAAAGAGAGAAAACGGAAAGAAGAATGGGAAATTGAAGAGAAAGAATTGGAATTTCAGGAACGGAAACGGAAAGAAGAATGGGAAATTCAAGAGAAAGAATTGGAATTTCAGGAACGGAAGGAAGAACTGGAGTTTCAGGAGCGAAAACAAAAGGAAGAATTTGAGGAAAAAAGGTGGAGAGAACGTTTGGAGCTGGAAAAATTAAAGTTAGAATTTCAAATAAGATCAGCTCAAGAACCTCAAATGGAAAGTGCAAGGATTTCCAGTAAGGAATTAAGCAAGCTTCTTCATAAATATGATATGAAGAAAGATATTAGTCTGTATTTAGTACTATTTGACCTTCAAGCTAGAAGAATATCTCTACAAAGGGAACTTTGGGTCACACATTTGTTGGGGCTACTACCGCAAGATAATTGCACGTGAGAACGAGGAAAAAGCCAATGATTATGATCACGTGAAGAAATTATTGTTAAAGTGATTTAAGTTAACTCCCGAAAAATTCAGATAACGGTTTAATACGCATCAGAAAATTGCTGAACGTACCTGGCCTGATTTTTATCACGAACTACAGACCTATTTCGATGGATGGACGTCTGGACTAAAAATTGAAACCTTCGATCAATCCGAGATTTAATCATTGCAGATCAGATGAAAAAAACTTGCACCGTTTGAGTCTATTGGATGAATGGTCCATAATTAATTCACCTAGTAAATTGGCTGAAAAATTGGAAGAATTCGAAGATGTGAGAAAAACATTTCGGGCTAAACCAGTTAATTCCAAGAGACAAATATGAAGTTAAAGGACCAAGCAAGTTTGGAAGATTTGACAAAAATTCTGGAAGGGTTGAAAATCCCGAATATGAGTCAAACAAGCCTGAAAGAAGACTTTTTGGACCTAGTCACAGTAAGGAATTTGAAAAAAAGAAGACAATTGATACTTTTTTACTGTAACACTATTGATCATTTACGTCCAAACTGTCCAATATTAAAGAAAACTTCAGAGCCTGTAAATTCTGTTCCTGAATGTGATGCAAGAACAAATGTTTTGCAGCCATATACTTCTCATGGAAAAATAAATGGCCTCAGTACCGACATCGCGACACTGGAGCCACTATAGATATTGTTTGCCGTAGATTTGTGACACCCGAGGATATGACTGGTGAACATGTATGGGTTCCACAACCTTTGAATGCTAGTTCAACTTGCTTACCACTAGCAGAAGTTCTTATTGAATGTGAGTGGGGCAGAACATTCACAAAAGCAGCTGTTATTCCAGATCAGCTGTATCGTGGTCATTTTCTAGGGAATAGGACTGCTGCTCTCTTCGAAAATGAAGGAAACATTTCATTGCACCAAGTGAATGCGGTTCAAACAAGAAGACAGAAATTGAGGGGAAAAGAAGAGTCTTCTGAACAATTAGTAGAAGAACCCCAAATCATTGTCATTAACAGTGAAGATGCGAATCCAGAAGAGGATGAACTCCTTCCTATTGATGATGAATACGTGGCAGAACCAACCAAACTTTATGTGGATCAGCTCACGCAAGTTCAAAAGGAAGATGCTGAATTAATGCCTTTGATGAAAGATGTTGAAGAGGGAGAAAACTCTAAAAAGGCTGAGCAGATTATTTTCATCATAGATCCTATACCTGATGAAACTAATATTGATATATTTGGTTCTCCTAGTCTTACCATAAATGCAGATTCTAATCTTCAAGTAATAGAGCAAATGGACTGCGAGATTTTGCATAAAATAGCAGTGCCTGAAAATGTTTTAGTTTCTGCTTTTGTTCTTTGTTCAAAATTTTGCCACATCAAAGTGTTGATCAAAATGTTAGTTTAAGAACAGAATGTATTAAAAACTCCATTTTATGATTCTATGAACAAGGTGATACTAACATCCAAGGTGATACTAACTGTTCTGCTGGATACTTTACTTGTGAGGAAGCATCAGATGGCTTAGATAATAATATTACTCAAACTTCAGTATTAGAATATGGTGATATGTTATATGATATTCGACCAGAATAAGTTAATGAAGATGTGTCACCTGATCCATTGTTGAACTCAAAAGGTTATAAGATTGATCGTGATTTAGAAGGTAAAGAAATTGTGTCATGTATCTTTTCAACAGAATCAGATATTCTACGAGATGAATGTCACTTAAAAAATGGAAATGAGAAAGATACAGACAAACATTCCGATATTGTATTTGATAAAGAAAATATGCCTTTCTTAGTTCAAAAAATGCAGTCAAGTATTTCTATAAATAATCCATTAAATTATGAAGATCTTAATTGTGAAGAAAATGTTATAACTGACTTCTTAAAATATGCAGAACATCAGATTGATGCGCACTATTTGATGGACAAAAGAGAAAAACACGAATTCACTGCAAATAATGAAGATGAAGAAAATGGAATTTATTTCAATGTAGAGAGAAAATTGTCAGATTATTTGAATAAAATAAGTGACCGAAATGGATTGACAAACAGAGAAAAGTCATTAAATATTCCTAATTCAGAGTTGCATAAGAGTGAAATAGTTTTAGATAATGGGGAAGGATCAGTCATAATTAATAAAAATTGTAATAAATTAATAACTCATTATTTTAAACATTCAAAGGAAGGTCATGAAACCCCATTTAATCTATATTATGACCTAATTTTTGTGTTTATAATACCAACATGTTAATAAAAGCTTTATTTCTAAATTTACCATTTTTAAGACTTCAGATATTGTTATTTCAATAGATATTGAAACTATGTATTAATTAAATTGCTAATGAAAATTTTCATAAAAATGAAGATTCTTCTACGAGCAATGAATCAGACGATAAATTATCAAAAAGTAAAATGTTGTTTATTATCTCAGTGATGATGATAGAATTTTAAGTAGAGCTGAGAGTATAGACAGTTCTTTGACAGTAAATAACTTTTCTAATAAAATACAGCATACAGCTTTGAAAACAACTACAAAAACTATATAAATTAATATTAATGATCCATAACTGAATGTCATGGTATGAAAATGCTAATGTACTTAGTAGAAATATTATATAATTAAAGATTAATTTATGTTGTGGATATTTGCTAAATATTTGTATTGCAGATATTTTTAGAAGAGTATTGTCTATGTATCATAACTTTCATATGTATGTGAAAAATACTTTATGAATATATATTCGTACTTTGTTTTGGTTGTGGGAAGATTAGTAATGCTGTAAATGTATATTGGATTGGCCTTACTTTCTTAAGCTATCAGCGTAAGCTATTGGTACTTAGGCTATCAGCACTTAAGTAGACTATTTTAATGGGAAAGTTATGTGTGGAAATGATGTATTTAATGTAATAAGTTCGTGGAAATAATTTTTTGTATATGTGAACACAGTGTATTTGTATATGTTAGATTTTCTTTATCTCATTAGTATGCATATATTGTAATTCCTTAAGAGTGTAAATCTTTTTGAAATGCTTTTTACTAACGTAAAAAGATCTTAACTGAGGAGGAGTTGGGACGTCATGGCTCGCATGTATTTTTTTTGTTACTTATTCTTAGAAATGTTATACTCTGTTTTTGATTGACGTCACTGCTTCCGAAAGCGGAAATTGTTACGGTGCACGCCCAGACAGTTTCGCAGACGAGAGTTGTCCTTGGCGAGAACAGAGGTCTGTAAGATGAATTCTGGTGTATTTGTATGAGTGTGACATGGAGTTCTAAATAAATGATTTTGGATTTAAAATGGATGCCTCGAAATATATTTTCCACTACGCCACAACGGTTAAATTTAACTATGTCATTTACCTTTATCACAGTTTCACATTTGTAGAAGTTTTTAATATCCAAGAACAATCAATATTCTTAAGTCAATTATCTTACACGGGATTAGAAGTGTATTTTTCGGTAATATAAAGTTCCTTTTCATAGTTATATTTCAAGTCATAAAACAAATATTTAGCCATTAAGGCCGATTTATTATTACTTAGAGCACTCAGAAGCGACACACATATTGTGGACTATCGAAACCACAGATATTTCTCTTACAAATAGCATTCTTGTTTGAATAGTACAAAAAAAGCACGACTAAAAGTTTGAATGAAGAATGGAAAACCTAATTGGTGAATTTTTGAAGTGTTCAGACAACATCTTGCAATATTGTTGAGAAGCTTCAGGAGGAAGGGTTTTTTCAATATTAACAACACAACTAATTTAGTTGATGAAATGCACACTGCATAGAAAATACAAACACATTCACATTCTTTGAATTTCTTTTTACCTTATTCCAAATTTTGTTTCATTTCTCGGAAAGAAAATTTTCATATTTAGGATTTTATTCATTCAGAATGACATTTAATAGTTGCTTAAAGCGCACATCAATCGTAACGGTTATATTTCACCTGGAGATTCTGTATAATGGTGAAAAGATTGATTAAAAAAACTTGGGAAAAGTTTGACAGAAAAATTATCACAAAGGTAATGTTGTAGTCTAAACTAGGCGTGGCAGAATCGTCATATAGTGAACTATCCTGCCGAATGATGAAACATCTTACTTTCCAAAATGAGCTATGAGGCCCATTTTAAAAATAAATAGTTTTACATAGTTTAATTTTATGAGTTTATTTACACTCGCTCAATTTCAATAAGAAATTAAGATACAAACATATAAAAAAAAAGAAAGAAAGGGGAATACCCGAAACTCTATTTACTTTGTAATTAAAAGAAGTGCTGGGTGCGACACACACTATTCTGCGAAATGGAAATTTTATGGTCAAAGTGAAAGTCGTAGTTAATTCGAATAAGAAATTTGCCTGGTAAGATTTGTTTGGGATTGAAAAGAAAAAGACATTTTAAAAAGAGAAAGAAAGTTAAAAAGAACATCATAACGAGGATTCATCGCACACACAGACACAGATATTATATATATATATATATATATATATATATATATAAATGCGTCAATTATATCTCTTTGAATTTATATATATATATATACATATATATAAGTGTGTGTGTGTGTAATGGCCGATGTTACTAATTATTCTAATTAAAGAATCAAACTTTGAATATTTTAGTACATTAAATATTGATATTTCACATTAACACATTTTGCACTCACTGGACGAGACATTTCACAAAAACATTTAAAAACAAAAGTAATAGTCTTTTATTGTCACAAATTCAGTAATCGTATTTATGGTTACGAGACATCAACAAGACTCTTCCTCTTTTCGATGACTTTAGTCGACTCTCCTTCGAGAGCGTGTCCCTTCGGGAGCAGAGGCACGCCCTCTATGATCGGATGTTTCTTCTACAAAGCCACACGTTTATATAATGCGTTAATTCTCTCTCTCTGAATACATACATACATATATATATATATGAGAAACTCTAGCAATTTTTCTAATTTAGCAATTAAAATGGGCTCTTGCTTCTTCGCACGATTGTGAAAAACGGAGGTTTGTTGTAGCTAGAGTGAAAGTTGTAGTTTAAGATTCGCGAAAGATGATTGGTTGGGATAATATGGTTGGGTTTTAAAATGACGAAAAGTGATTTGAAAAGAAAATAAGTATTGTTCGTGCTAATTTCTTCTACCTTAAAACTTAATCCTAAGACTTTCTAAAACATAAATCACGTGACTCCACTATAAGACCTTCGTTTCACATTGACGTTTGGCTTGACTCCTCTACTGTCTTTCTTAGAACGCATGTGTTTGTGACTCTCCTAAAAAAGTCTACTTTCGCTTTTGTATAAAGCAATGTGACACACACACACACACACACACACACACACACATGTATATTACACTCAAATAAATTTAATGTAATTTTCTTCTAATAACGTTTTTAAGGTAGCCCCCCTCCCTTTTTTTAAGTTTTTATATTTTAAACATGTGTAAAATTTTATTAATTAAATAGATAAAAAATCTTTTATACTTTTTTAAATAATTTAACATTCAAGTTGATGCGATATACAAAATGAAATAGACTTGAAACAAATACAAAGTGCTTAAAAATATAAATTTTATTCTATAAAAATTAAGCAGTCTTCATTGTAAATATAATAGTTCACATTATATAAGGCTTTAGCTACTTAAAAGTCAGATTAATATTTAAAAAATGCTTTGTATTCTAAATTTGCTAATAGAATTTATAAAAATAATCTAACTGGATAATTCCTGAGACTCTAAATGGAAAAAAAAAATTAAAATAACTTAAAACGTATACTTGTTATTAAAATGCACAAAAAAAGAAGCTTAACATAAATGAGTAAAAAGAGGGCTATAAAAAGAGAAATGTATTAGAGATGAGCTGTTTTTATTATAAGGAAGTCATTTTAACGAAAAATGTTAAGGACCCTGATATAGATTGTTGGGAGTTTAAAAGTTGTAAACAAAACCCCTACCAAATTTGAAAGTTATATTAAAAAGTTAATAAATTCCCTTGTTTTGATGCAAATAAATGACTTCTTATGTTGAGCGAAACTAACTTTCAAGCCCTTCTGTAAGACACTTACTTGTTAAACTTTGTAGAATGATCGAAAAACTAAGTTCATTGGATAGAAAAACAAGAAAAAATACTATTAATATTTATTTCAGGAATACGTAGACAGATCATATTTACCACCCTAAATAGAAATGCTAAGATGAATTGCTTCATCCAAAATAATAGACATTTCTCGAGATCGTATCGTATGAGAATAATCTCATCATGTGAGAATAAAATTCAAGATCGAGCAGGGTACTGTCAAATTTGACCTCAATTGATGGAATCAGTGAGTGTATTCCAAAAAAACTCCCTTACAACCCTCTAGACGATTAAGGAATTAAAATTACGTTGAAAAGGATGGAAGCTTTGTAATCGCGTCTTATATGTGACATGTTTATGAATTCCATTGAGAATAAATGAAACTATTCTTTAGCAATTCCATGTCCGATAATTTTCGTGAAAGTGAAATCATCAAGATAAAAGCATAAATCCATCTTTACATCTAAATGTTTATGATTCCCTTGAGATTTCTTTTGCAAAGATATATCATGGAATGAAGTTACAAGCAGAAATAATATTTAGTTTCTTATTATTTTCGGGGCTATGATTAAAGATGATTAAATGATGTTAACAAATTACTTGCAACCTAATTTTAAAGCGATATTTTTCTTTTATGTCTCGTTTAATTTATGAAGAGGTTATGTTTCGCAGAGGAGCTAGAATCACATAGAATTTTTGTTTATTTGAAAATTTTGTAAAAAGAATTGCATATGTGACTAAAACTAGCTGATTTGTTGAAATGAAAGGCTTATATATACCCCAAGACTGTATAGAGACATGTATAAAAGTGATTTTGTCGGATATACAAATCATCTTTGAAAAAATGTTTTTTTCATTGACAATTATATGAAACTTTCTACATATCTTAAGTACATACTCATAAATAGATTTAATGAGAAATATAAACATCAAATAATTTTTCAATTCGTAATTAGATCAAAACTTTTGCAGTTTTACAATTCTTTTGAAATTAAATTTTATGATTTGTAACGAATGATCAAACGCAACAAAAATTTTAGTGCTATATGTTATAAGTCATAAAAAGGAATTGAATAACAATCTATGTTTTGATAAATTAGTCATTTACAAAAATAAAACAAAAATTGTATTGATTTGTTTAAACCATGTTTCGTTATCAGATTACTCATTCAATCCGCGAAAAGTTCATTTTGTATTAGCACTACGGGTATTTTTTTCACTAACGAATAATAGATTCTAAGAACAAGCATAAAACATAAATAGTTACATATCTCGGAAATGTAATGTTCTATTTTTCTATCTAACATTCATTTTTGAATTAGTCACATTTGTTAAAAATTGAATTTTTTTGTTTCGTTTCACAATGTTTGATCTGTATAACATAAATATTCTTAAGAATTTTTGAGGGAGTACAAAAAAGTTTTAATGATTATTAAGAAATAACCTATTTTTTCTGTATTAAAGTTACTCTGCATATTAGTTTACCCTTATGTACATAATGTTATGTTATTTCGTGTTGCTTTGTTTGGGAAAGCCGTAGATTCAAATAACCCGTAATATGAAGAAGATATTTAAAATTTACAGTGAGTAAGGCAAATTCGCTTTCAAATTATAGCTATTTATACAAATGCTACTGTTGTGAAGTAGGAAAAAGAATATTCAAACTGGCCACATGTGCTTCACAGATAATCCAAGAAATAGAAGACCATCACTCACGCATGATGCTGCTATAATAAAGAAAGGGGAGGACTTTGTTCTATAAGTACGAAGAGCAGCAATCCAAATGATCATGAATGAAACTCATGATGAAAACTCATGATCAAATTATCATGAATGAAACTATTAACTCAAACTGCTTTTAAAAAATGCATTTTCAATCTAATCAAGAAACGGAACCGTATGATCATCAAAGCGTTCTTCTTCTTGCCAACAATGCACTTTCTCACTTATCTGGAGATGCGATTGAAGTGATGTGGCTTTGAAATTTTACCATATCCACCCTATTATTTCGGATTCACCCAAAGCAACTTTATCTTATTCCCAGAACTCTAAATATTATTGCAGTGTCTGAAATCAGACAACAGAAATGATTTCATTTTAGAGGTGGAATGATGGTTTTAGAACCTGCTGATTTAGAGATGATGGCCTTTGAAAGACTAAGAAACTTTGGGAACAATGTATAACTCTGGATGGTGGCTATGTAGAAAATTAAAAAAAAAGTTTCTATCTTGATTATTTTAGTAATAATTAAAATTTTACGGTACCTTCGAGAGAAATAAAGATTTAAATTTACAAATATATACTACAGTAGTAAATCAACTACTTCAGCTGGATTTATAAACATATCTGTCAAACAACATGAAAAAAATTGGCGATGTTTCTAGTAACTGTGAATCATGATCAAGAGAAGAATGCGGCACTTAATCAAATATCTCATTATTCTAAATTCCACGCCATTTAAAGGCTGAATTCAGTTCAATGTGTAGAAGCTTCGATTTTTCAACACAAAGCGCCATTAACAGAATAAAGACTCGAAACTGCGGATTCATTGGATTCATTATGGTCACTTAAATTGTAAATTTTGAGATTACTAGAATAACAAGAAGGGTTTTTGAGACGGACCCCGGAATTCTAGATTTCCGTCTAGTGGGAACACTTGAGGTGGTATCTTTGAGGCGTTGGGCTATTCGTGGTTATCTCTTCACTAACCTCGAGAACATTTTGGTAATTTGTCTGAATTGCATAAAATTACAATTTCTTCCCAATCAAAATGAAACGTGATTAGATAAATTAAATAAAGATTAAAAAAAAGGGTACTGAGCTGAGTTAAAGACAGTGATATATAAGCGAAATAGAATTGAAAGGAAAGAGAAGGGAGATAGAGGATAATGATAGGTTGGTAGATATTTGTAAATTTAATCGAAAAAATTTAATTAATCGGTTGAATTTAAGTAACTCCCAGTTAAAGAACAAAGAAACGATTATGTTATTTTCGAGAAGTGTGTGAATCGGAACGTGTGATTTGGTAAGCTAAAACTTTATTATTAAAATATAAATTATGATTGATCGAGTTAAGAAAGATTAGAGAGAGAGAGCGACCTTACATATTCTTTGGTAGTTAAAGCGTTTCGTCCTGCTCTTGCGTATCTTCATTTGGAGTTTTGAACTTGTTGAGTATTTAATTAGACCGAACGATGGCGGTAGATTTAAATAATGAGGGATAAATATAGCATCCTTTTCAACTAACTTTCGTGAAACATCCTTTTAGGACTCAGAGATTCAGTTCGATACAAAGTACAAAGTACAATAGTTTCCATTATCATACATGAGGGTCTTTTGAAGAATCAGGACATGCATGTGTATGTGTGAACATTCAGCTAGATTTGAACAACACCGATCGTGAAGTTGGCAAACATGACCTCTCGGCTACTGCTGACGAAAGAAATCAATAATTTTGATAATTTTTCTTTTCGCATAATTTATATTTTATCCGTATTTTGCAAACTTTTTCATTCATTTTCACTGCAAGTGTTTTTACTTTTAAATTATGTTATCTTTCTTTCATGATTTTCAGTTAAATATATACGAACGGCATTCATAATATTCTTTTTATTTCAAATTTTGGTTTTTAAATCACTTATATATGCAAGTTCTTTTAAAAATATGAAAATATAATGTTAAAAGCGACCAAACAGACCATGTTTTTTTAAAAAAACAAATGAATGCAATTTGTTTGACTAACATGTGCATATAATTTTTTATACATGTATACAATTTACTTTTTCTCATGTTGAGACTTTATTGTTGAGATTATAATAATAAATGTTATAACTTTTCCTGTAAACGAAGCAATAAAATTTTGTATAATTTTTGTCATCGTTTATCTTTGTTTTATTTTTCTTATCAAAGTTTTCTCGTGTTGAGAATTGATTTATAATGCAATTTAAAAGGAATAGTAGGAACCTTCCTGATATAGGAAGGGAAAATGATAATGAATGTTTATTCTATCACACTTTTTTAAATAGCATTTATATTTAAGAAATCCAACACTTATTTCAATTTATATATTAATATTTTTAATAAATATTTACTTCAATTCGTCAAATTTTAAATTTAAAACATATGATGCAACATTTAATAATGTAGTTGAAGGAAAACGAACTATATTCACGCTTTCAGTATCATACATGAATCATAATTTTTACACTAAAATTACTTTATAAGTAAATAGTCTGGAATTCTTAAGAGATTCTTTATTCAAATTCTTAAGTCATCGATATATTTTTATCATATATATATATATATATACACACACACACATACACATACATATGTGTGTGTCTTTATAAAAGAATTTAATTTCATCTTCATATAGATTTAGAATTAATGTAATGCTTTCCATAAAATAAATTGTCAATATATTACTTAGGCCTGTAAGTAGAGCGATGATTCCCAAGTGTTTTGGTTCCAGAAACCGATTTCATGAAAGACGATTTTTTCCCCAGACTGAAATGGTGTTTTTCCCATTATTCAAACACATTACTGTAATGAATACTTTATTTTCATTATTATTCTATAGTAATATATAATATCAAATATTTATAAAATTCACCTAACTCTCAACACATGTCCAAGGTTCGATAGTTAGAAAGCTCTTATGTAAATGAAAATGCATGAGAACGAAAAGGATTATTTTTAATAGATTTCAATGCAGAAGCATAATATAAACAGTGTTGCATTTTGCCAATGTTATGCGTATCTATAACTTAGTTTATTTTCTCAAACGCTTTCAGAATATTTTTAATTACAATTGAAAAATTTCTTTATGCAGTTATATACGTGTTAAAACTTGTTGCGCCCGAAAATATTTTGCATTTTATGAACAAATTATAAAATCATGTAGTGAACATATTGTTTAAAAGAGTTTCTATGTTTTATCAGGTTAGTAGGTTTATATTATGTTTGACAATGATCAATATTACAAATACTCCAATTTTAATATATTTTTATGAAGACAGTTTAGATACACAAAAGAAATGTATCAAAGTAATGTACTAATGACTTGGGTAAAAAAAATATATGATCTTGTCATATATTATTGAGATATAATTTTGAAATTAATAAAACAACATTCCTACAAATTTTTAAGACTCATTCGATGAAATTAAAAATCAAAATATATTAGCTGTTTGGTGATTAAGAAATAAGGTTTAGTATTGAGAAATGGAAATTTAGTGATTAAAATACTTTTCTGTAATTTTGATGGTATTTAAAAGACCTCATATTGGAATTCAAGAGATAGTAGGTTTCCTAACTTCAGATAAGAATACTATTTAATTTTAACTTATTATTTGATTAAACTCTCAATTAAAGATCCTTCGAAAATTTTTTTCGCATAATTAAGTAGATACATAATATTATTTGCTTTTGAAACAAATGATTTAT
The DNA here is from genome assembly GCA_019974015.1 of Nephila pilipes. NCBI lineage: Eukaryota > Metazoa > Arthropoda > Arachnida > Araneae > Nephilidae > Nephila > Nephila pilipes. The sequence goes on from BMAW01037326.1 coordinate 115,801, forward strand.
CAGCTATTTTTCAAAATACTACAGAAATATTTATTTTAAAATAAATGTTACTTAGCACAAAAACTAGTTTCTAAATACTTTATGAGGTACACACTGGATTCATATATAATACTTTATTATTAAAAATACAGCTCATTACAAAGGCTCTAAATGTATATATATTTTTTAGAATTTCTCATGTTGAAGATTAAGTACTACAATTAGAATGAATTGAAATGATTATTGATAGAATTTAGCAGAAAATGAACTCTTTGAAACTCGTGCCTATTTAAAATTTTTGAATGCTGTAGAGATGAGGGTATTATTTTTACTTTAAGAAACATACTCTTTTCAGGTTCCAATATTCTAAGTTATTTTATTCTGTGATAGTAATAGATATTAAAATTATCAGAGTTAATCTTTCTTTCTGAATTTCACCAGTTCTCTCTATAGTTTTCATTACATTACAGGTTTTAAAGAAGAATTCGGAAAAAATTGGTAAATTTTAAAATAATTTTGTTAAAGTATCATTGATTATAATATCTGGAATGCATGTTGTTTAATTATGCATCTGAAAAAATTATTTTTCCTAACAGTTTTCTTTTCTTTAACAAGTACAGAAGTACCTCCCAGTAAAGGACACTCCCTGGATCAGATGTCCCCCCCCCTTAAATAAAGGTGTGTCTTAAAAAGATGTAAACCCATATTTCAAAGAAGACAGGCAGGGACCAATAGAAATGTCTCCTAATTAGAACTGTTTCTTATTCGGAGGTGTCCCTTACAAGAGGTACTATTATAGTTACATGTTCCCTAAAAGAGATTAAAACATTGAAAGTTAAGTTCAGATTAAGTAATAGCAGTTATAACAACTTTATTTTGCATCTAGAACAAATCACGGTAAATTTTTAATGATTAGTGTTGCAGATATTGATATACCTGTGGAGTAGAGAAGGAAAACATCACCTTTTTGACGCGGGTAAACTATTTATTTTACGTAATAAATGAAAGATATCAGTTTGTATCAATGAAAAATATTTGAATGCTTAAAAAGAAAATATTTCTTTAAAAAATTGTTAATATTGTTACACGATTGAACAGCTTTCAAATTTAGGAAAGATCAAAGCAATTAACAAGCAGGATATTTCGGAGAAAACCTAAGCCTTTTCTGAGAATCTCTAGTAAATACAAAGTATTTCCTTCTGACAGAAGGCAATTAACTCATATACATACATAACTCCACAATAGCTCTAATTCAAAGATCACAAGAGTCCAATCACTACAATTCAAAATCCGCAATCGGTATCGCATAAGGCACATACACTATCTGAAACTCACAATATCTCGCATATATATACTTTCACTAATCGTTCTAGAGATTTTTAGACTTGTATAGGAGCATCTAGTTTTGTCGCCAAATGCGGGGATTTAGTGATATTGGGTGGTTATATTTGGCGACCACATTTATCGGCAAGTCTGTCACCAAAGTCACCCAAACTTAATCAACATTCTTACGAGAATTTTCTTTCCTTGTCTGTAAAACAATCTTACCGGTCACTACAGCTCCTTTGATGGCAAGAGAATAAAATCTTAATTTTTCAATATGTATTATGATGATGTTATTTAAATCTAATTTCGATGTACCTGTCTAAACAAATCAGTTAAAATGGGTATTAAAAAGATGGAAAATTACGTTGTTAAGTTCTCAATTATATGTATGAGAAAATAGAATGAAGATTCCCATTCCGGATTCTTAAAGTACAGAACAATTTGTATTTACGAGTATTTATTACTTGCTATTGCTGTAGTAATAGAAATGACGTTTTTCATTGAAAAACAAAACAAACATAACTGATTTTTTACTGTTTTTATACTTATTTTGCAATTTAAACCACATACTTATTGACAAAAATGTTTCTTAAATCTTTAGGGTTTCTACGTGATATAATTGCTCTAGGTGTTATCTTTTTTAATTTTTTTATAGTATTAATGCAAGAATGGTTCTCAGATGAACAGTAATTTGTATTACAGTTGAATTATGTACACAGAAATAATATTTGATATCGATATTAACTCAATTTTTATCAATTGATGTCTAAATATAATTTCAAGGCATGCATCTTTGACTTAATAGGAACAGAGGTGGATTGCGATTTAAAAGAACTGTCATTTATTTTAACGAGCAAGTAAAATTTTCATACACTGTTCACTCGTTGTTACGACATTTTTAGAGTTTTCAGGTAAAATGTATAAAGAATTTGATGAAAGTAATTACATATTCAAATTTTATATCATTCCAGCTCTAAAATTCTTTTGAAGTATTTTCTTCAATAATCAAAATTATGTAATGCTACAGTTTACTTTATGATAATAATTACTGTCATTACGCAAATATTATTGAGAATGTTAAAAAATATTAATTTTATAAAAAAAAATTAAGGCAGAATTTAATTCAGTTGTCTAGAATAAATTGCTATTTAAAATCTATTGAAGAAACAACATTCGTGCTTTTAGAAAATTAAATTATCACATCATATTTATTAATTAACCAGAAAAAAATATTTCTACCTTGAAATGAAATTCTATTTTTGCTCAAACTCTTTTTTTAGTTTTAAAATCCAATTAACGTGTAATTGGTAAATTAAAAATAGCTTTACCACTCCCTTTTTTAAGTGAAGAAATTGTTTTAATTTATGGTTTGCGAATTTCCGGGCATGAATTATTAAAATGTTCTCTGGTTCTCAGAACAAGCTCTTGACTGTCACTTTAAATTGCTTTTACAAAGAGCATTTGCATAAATTGTTCTCAAACATTAAAAAAAAAAAAAAGAAAAAAAGAAAAAAAAACGATATTTTATTTTTGCAACAAAACTTAACATATAAAGCTACTTTTAAATAAGCAGTTATAAATAATTAAAAATGGAGCGATAAATACGTGTTAAATTAAAAGAATTTAGTATTATGGTTCATTATAACACTATATAACAGAATCATGAGTTAGTATTTTTTCAAAGAAAGGGATTTCATCAAGATGGGAAAATTAGTTTAGATTAACGTATCGAATGCAAATACTTCGACATTATATAATTATCTAATTATAAGTAACAATAAAAACATAAAAACTATAAATAAAAAAAATCCTTTTTATAATTCCTGACATATAATTTGCAAAAATTGAAAAAATGAGATAAATATATGCATTCTCGAATAGTTTAGGAAATGAAATTCGATACAAATTTATACCTTATTAGTAAAAATTTTGAACAGTGAGGTGATACTAAATGAAGTGGAAATAATTTGAAGCTATTCAGATAAATTTGGATACAAAAGAAATCTGACACTCAACCTACATTTCTGAATCATTATATACTATACCAGTCGTTTGCGGAATTTCTGATTACACAAAGATATTAATATAAGACATTAAAATACTCAATAACAAAAAAATCGACGCACCAAGAAGGAGTTGTCCGATTAGAATGAAATTGCGTACGTAAAGATATTTGAGACCAATCATGCAAATAATTAAACTTTGGTATCCAATGAACGAGTAGTTGGAGCTCCAGCGCATCGGAACTGCGCACTCAGCAGGTGTATATAAGAAACGATTCTCAATCGGATGATCAAAATTTCGGTTGCGTTTCGATTGTGATATCTTACGTCGGCTGATCGATGCCTCTCCAGTTTGGACATATACGGCAGATGTCAGAGTATAATGGTTGGCTATCGGAATGAAAAGGCTGGTTGGAAATGGAACAATCGCTTGACATCTGGTCGAGCGATGCGGCGATTAGACGATGGTGGCAAAAGTGGAACTATAAAGGAGATATCAACGTCAAAATGGCAGCGGTCGTCAAGAGCCACAACAGAACTCTAAGACAGAGTATTAGAGCAGCTGTTACAGCATCGGATTCATCGATCAACTATCCACCGGTGGCCTGCACAGATGTATCCAACATGACACTCGACAGACTATTGAGAGAGCGAAATTTACGCTCACGCCGATCGTTACGCCTCTTACCACGTGTGTGCACCGTCAGTCCGAGTGCAGTGGTGTAGAGCTGATCAACTGGAACTGCGCTGACTGGGGACGTATAGTCTTTACGTGTCCTGACGACAGCCGCAATTGTATCTGTAGACGTCCAGGGCAGCGTGGAAATCCTACCCTTAGTATCGCATGCACAGACCCACAAAAGGGCGTTATGATCTGGGGTGCCATCTCCCTTAATAGCCGACCCCTTTGGTAGTCTTTTCTGGAACACTAATAACACAGCGGTACGTAGACGATATTCTGCGACAGGTTGTGTTACCGTTCCTTTCGCGACACTCAAGACGTACTATTCAACAATATAACGCTCGGCCTCACACTGCACGTGTTGCTATGAATTGTATCTGCTAGCTTTCGCTACACTTCGCCTGATGTTTATCCCATAAAGCACATTTGGGACATTATGGGAAGGTAATTGCAACCATCCCAGAATGTTGATAATTTAACTCAATAGCTGGAGACAATTTTGCACGAAATTCTGCAGGACATCATCCGAGAACTTTATCAGTCTATCCCACGTCGGGTGACAGCCTGCATCGAGTCCAGAAGGGGACCAACGCTTTATTGACTTCCTCCTTTTGTAACTTCCAAACTTTGAAGTAAATCAGTCAATTGTTCTGAAATTTAATCGTTTTTTCATGTATGTTCAGCATATCCGGCAATTTTTATCGCAATCGGAGAACTCTTTCTTGGTGCTTCGTTTTTTTTTGTTATAGAGTGCAGATAGATAAAAAATATTAATTTTCTACTCGAGATTTATATCTAGTCTTAATAAAAGCTTTAAAATAGTTTTACAATAGCTACGGAGTATTTTTTGAAAATCAGATTCTGAACAAGTGAAAGTTGTTATGATTAGTGATACACACACACACACACACACACACACACACACACAATTACACACACACACACACACACACACACACACACACATACACACACACACAAGCTCACGGATTTTACTATACATATATAATATTATATCTTAATATAAATAATCATATATATTTTTTGACTTCATAAGTGAAGAAAAATACTTTCTGGAGGGAAAATTTTGAAATTGTTACGATATATTTAGATTACAATATTATTAATTTTAGTAATTTCAAAATGCAACTTATAAATACGTTTTCGTTTTTGTAACAAAAATCTATGAGATATAAATTTAATTTTTCTTCACATGTACTGATACGCTTATTTGCTTATGAACATGTTTATAATAAATAAGTACATGCACTAGTCTTAAAATTACGTCATTTTATTCAGGAAACACTAAAATATTATCTCACAAAATAATTTGAACATATGAGACTCATATTACAATTATTTTTATGTGAGTTTTACAATCTTAATGGGAGAAAAAACTTACGTAAATTGATATTTTTTTACGTGATGTGATATTTTGTAAAATTTATTTTTCTTAATTTCAAATGAACAAATAGTATACATTTATCGTCTGCAGATTGTAATACTATCTTTTCCTAAAAATATTGAATAACGTTATCAAACTTGAAAAAATAGAATTTAGATGATAAAAAAGGTACTAAGTAATTCATATTTTGACAGAAATTTTCCATTGGCTGCTTAAAAATGGCATTAGAATTAAGAGAGTATGGGTGAAATATTTTGTTAACATAAAAAAAAAATTGGTCATTTAAAATGTTATGAAAAAGTAAAAATAGAGTGGAATATGAAAAATGTATTAAAAGCATATGACATATTTAAAATATAATTTTACTATATTTCAAGTTACATCATAAAACTGGAAGAATTGCCTTAACTAGTTTGATATAATAACAATTCGTAACCGAAAGTTAATGACACCAAATCTCGTACTTTTCAAAGACCGTTATGTTAAGGGACTGATGCACGTTAAATTTGCCGTGTTTGAACGTCTTCAAGCTGGTACTGAGTGGGTATGAAAAGTAAATATAGCAAAGGTGTCTTCACCTGACTGTAGTTCAAATTTACAAGTCATATTTTCTTTGTTAAACGAAGCTTAGAATAAGGAAGATATAGAAAGTCATGAATTTTACACAAGCTAATGATAACTAGGAGGTTTACTCCAGAAAACAACAAAATTCGAGAAAACTTTGATTTGTTACTGTAATACTTCAATATGGATTGGAAGAAAGATTTAAGATTAAATTTAAAACTAAAACTACCTCAGATGAATAATTGGATCTCATGAATACCCTAGTTTAGGGGGGGAGGGCTAAAGAAATTCTCCGTTATTAAAAACATAAAAAGCTTATGTTTAATATTTGTAAAAAAATCCTTAAAAAGATTCATATTAATGGAATGAGGGATGTTGCAACTATTGAATGCAGTCGAATTAAAATTTCATATAATTTTTTAACTCAACATATAAAATAAAACTTCCCAATCGCTTCGTAAAAAATTTAACTTATGCAATTCATTTCATTTTGTTAAACATAATAGGGAATGTTTTCAGGTTTCCCTGAAAGGGGTGATTTAATTATTGTTTTTTACTATCGAAAACGTGTTATGAATCAGCATAAATATTCGAAATGTTAACTTGAAAATGTTTACTTAAAAACTTGATTTTCAAAGTACATTTGAGTTTTATTAATTGAGTTTAAGATAAAAGCTCCCTATCAATCTCTCACTTTAAACATTTATTTATTATTATTTCATTGTAACTACTATAAAATTATATAAACTGGCTCATTTTTTTAAAGAGTTTTTAATCTATATATCATAAAATAAATAAGTTAACCAAAATAATCAGGATTTTGAGAATTTCTTCAAAAATTCAATTGAAAATAGTTTTGATGGAAGAATGAAACAAAAAAAAAATATTATTACATGCGAAAGAGAAGAGGAAGAAAGAAGAGAAAGATTAAATAATTAATTTATTGTAGGGTAAAGTTATATATGAATGCTGAACTAAAATTTTAAACTTTCCTTTATTTCTACCTTTTCTATTATTGTTAACTGTAGGTTTAAAGTTTTGAAGCTTTCTGAGCTTAGTTTCTCGCCCCTCCTTTGAACTAAATAGTTAGTTTAAAGATATTTTGGACATATTTTTATTGCAATAAATATATAAAGTCCATTGATAATAGTATAGTCGTCAAAAAATGGGTCCCTCATAATAACGTTTGCACTTCTCATTGCATCTAAATAAAATTAACATCAATTTTAATGACTTAAAACGAACTAAATTTTGATACAATTGAATTTATTAACAGTTTATTATTTTCCATCATGAAACCCTGTTTTTTGAGGAACCAAATAGAAAATAGCCAAGTAGTTCATGTTCTAAACTTCATTTGAATCTTATAATTTCTTATACATATAATCGGAAAATTCTATTGGGAGTCATATATTAGATTACTTCCGAGGAAACAGTTCACAATATTTTCCCCCTTTTGCAACACTACGTTATGATTGGATCACTAATTAAGATTTATAGACGTGTATGCTGCCCCTTAAGACTCATAGACGTCCTATTGTAAAATCAAAGTTGTAATAGATCTGTTCTTTAAAACCCTATAATTCAGTAATAGTGGGACAGAATCTTACGAAATTTGATATTTAGTCTAAATTTAGAAAAAGAAAGTAGGTTCGCGAAAGTATTGAATTCAATCTTGGAAAAGAACCTATTTTAGAAATGAATTAGCTGTGTTTTAAATAAGTTAATGAATCCATTTACTTAAGAATTTGAATTCCTGTGAGCCATTAACATTCATATTAATTCAACCTATATGTGATGAGAATAAAGAAAGTTGTTAAAAAGGGGACTATTTTTTGATGATACTGTATATAAAATATTATAATTAACATGCTGCTATTTAGTATATACAAATGATTTTTTTTCCGAATGATTGTCCAAAAATACTAAGTTTGAAAACAAATGTGAGCAACATATAATGATAAGATTTTAAATCTTTACAAAGGCTAAGTAAAAAAAAATTGATATTTCCTTTGATAATTTAACTAAAACATGTGCAGAGATCTCAAGCTCCACAGAAGCAATTACTACCATGAAAAAAATACTTTCTTGAAATTATAATGCAGTTTTATTTTCATAAGCAAAGAATTCTTAAGTACAAAAACATTGTTAATGTTAACGACAGAAAAATAAAAGCAGATACGATTCTGCATAAAAATCAACTGTTGAATTAAATATTCAAATAATACCGAACTATCAATTATTAAAGTAGAAAATACTATCCTATTTGATATTAAATAAAATCAGATGATAAAATATTAAATTAAATACATATTAGAATGTAAATATACTTTAAGAAAACTAAATGTAATTATAATCATAGCATTTTATAATGGCAATCTTTTAAACTCTATATATCATTTATATTATGCCCACGCATTTCTACTGGTGCCCTTTCTCAAAACAACTACATGTTAGCGCATATTAACAAAAGTTTAACTTGCTGGAATTTAGTATATGGTGCTAGACGCGAAAAATGCATGCCATATAAACTATTTTAAATCATAGTATTTATAAGCATCACATTCATTGCCCGATATTTACTTTTATATAATTAGAAAAAAAAAACTCCTTATTAACTCTGTTTAGAAACCTATTTCCAAGTAAATTAATTAGTTGAAGAAGTATTTAGAATTATTAACGGGGAAATTTCACTTGAATAAAAAGTCATATCGAAAGTCTTTTCATATTTTTCAAAGTCAAATTAGGCAATTATCGATACATTTACTAGACATGTATGGTTTCAAAATATGGAGATAATTCTGAAAAATATTCTAAAGTATAACCTTTATTGGAGACAGACTACAAGGCAGAATACATGAGAAAAAGTAATAATTACAGAACTAGAATAAAGTAAATGGTACTTAGCCGAATAAAGCCATCATCAGCAAGATCATGACATTTTCGAATACATGAAATATTAAATTAATATAATGCATTATCTCATGTACAGGGCATAATCTTTCCTCAATTTTTAAGGTAAATGTTTCACTCAGGGAATAAGTTTTTATATATTGAATAATATATTATGTATTCAAAACATTACATCTATATAAAGAAGAGTATATTAAATTTAGTATATTCTTGCTTAATAGTTCTACAAGTAATAAATACAGTACTAAAAATGATCATTACTATTAAATATTGTGTTGGATTAGTTTTTACCGTAAAAGAAATGTTCTTCGAATACTTTTTTTACTTCATTTATATTCTTAATTTCATTTTTGAATGATATCATCTATTTTATGCACACTTTGATTATTTGAAAATGTATTAGTATTAACATTTTTTCTCCATTCTGAAAATTTTATAGAATTCTTTCAAAATTATAATTAACGTTATTTATTTCTATTTAATGTTTATTTAGGTCTACGTCAACCTAGTTAATAGGTATCAAAAAGTATATCTGTTATTGACGACAGATGGCATTGTTAATATTACCACAATACGTTGTCATCTGCTAAATGTCGCAAAAAACAAATTTGACACTGATTCATAAGCCAGATTTGATTGGGCATTCCTTTCCTGCCGAGTGAAAGTTCGATTGCTGCCTCATCGAGTTATCGAAGTCAATTTGTATGAATCTGTCCCCATCGAAGTGACTTGAGTTTCATCAAAAAAACCGAAAACTAAGAAATAACAAAGACAACGTTTCACAAAAGGAGGTGAAGACGATCTTATCATCCCCGAAAGTTATGGCAATGATTTTTTTCGGATGATAAGGACTTTATATTCATGGATTTCTTAAAAAAAAGGAAAAACAATCACTGGACTTCTCAGAAAAAGGGGGAAAAGATCAATGGGCGATATCACAGTAAATTACCCCAAAATCGTTTACCATTCCTAACTCGGGTAATTTGTGAACTACCCTCGTATTTGAGTATTGGTCTGGTGATAAATAGATTATGTATGTCTGTCTCGATCTCATAAAAAGCCTTTATATAGAATGATAGAAGCTACAATGCTTTAAATAACTTCGAGTCAATTGTTTGTTTTTATGTGGAAATAAAGACAGGACTTCAAACATTCGTCCTGTCAGTTGTTTGTTTATGGTTCAAGATTAAGAAATCTATTTTAAGCAGCATATCGCTATACTATCAACAATGCGATGATAATTCAACCAAATCAATGCGGTAACTGTAATTTCAGAGAAATGGCTTTGATAGTTTGAATCTTAAAAATCAATTATTTTTTAATTAACTGATGTATTTTTCTTGAAATAACTTTAAAATTATTCTTTCAATAAATTCTGATTGATTATTAATTATTACAATATCCAGTAATTAACCAGTAATTATGAATAACCAGTAATTACGAATTTATTAAAATAATGCAATACTACAGAAATGAAAAGGCTTTCCAATAAGAGTTCCAGAAGTTTTAAAACAAAAATGGTATACATTTAAAAACTGTTAATAATAATACTGTTAACTCGTATTAGAAAGTGATTCTTTTCTATTTAAATTTGTTTAATTATAATAGCGTTATAAAATAGTTTTCCATAGTTTACACTGGATAATACAATTTTTCGAATTTCGTTTTTCTGTATCGGAGAAGAAAATGTTCCACACTCTTGTCCTAATCAAAACATGCAATTTTCTTCCTATCTAAACAATGCCAATTGTTAAGCGATAAAATAATAAGACAAACAATTATGCTATTGCATTAAACTTATTAATAGAAATGTTAAAATTAAATCAAACGATAAACTATTACAGTAGGTAAAATCGTTCTGTTTAAATATTAAAATTAAAGTAATGGATAAACTATCACATTAAATGTGTATTACATTAAATACGATTACTGTTATTGTAAAATGAATTTAAAATAAATATTTACATATTTATTCTCAATAGGATCTACGCTTCAATATTTAAATTGTTAAGTCTTAATATTTGAATTGCACAAGTAAAAATAATGACTTAATATTTTAAACAAGTCTTTATTTAAATCTTAAAATAAAAACTTAAATTTAAAAAACAAATAAATATAAAAATGCATATTTAGGCATCTGTTTAGCAACCTTACTCTCTCCGCATTATAATGAAGAAATAATAAATTTTATCAAAGAATTAATAAAAAAAACTCTATGTTATAAACTTTTATTATATTTATTTAGAGGTTTATCTTTCGGTGTTTTTAATCACTTAATTAGTTTTTTTTTCTCAATGTAAAGCTAATATACTATGAAAACAAAAACAAAATATTATTTCTATAAAGAGCGTTTGCTGGCTATGTTTATATGCATAAAATTCTAAAAAATTAATATGAATTCTTTGAAATAAAAAATAGTAATTCTGAAGGAGAAAATGGTAAAAAATAATCACATTTAAAAGATATTTTAGGAACAATATTAATTCATAGTATAAATAAAGGAGACAACTTTATTAAATTATTTATTCTAAGAAAAGGATGAAATTAAACTTATAGTAACAAGGATAATTATAGCTTAATATAAATCTCTCAGCAAAAATAACAAGGAAAATTGCTACAAGATAGCTGAATATATTTATTTAGATATTATTTTATTTGGAGTTTAATAAAGAAAATAATCTGTCAGAGGGATATATTAAAACTTTTACATACATTGTATTTCTTTTTATGATTTTAACCTTTGGAACCTTTTGTAATTTGAAATGCTTACCATTACAACTCAGTTAAATTCAAATAAAACATGATCAAGTAAATTAGAGGAAGATGAGAAGATGAATTATTATACATAAGCTAAATAGAATGGAAAGGGAAAAAGAAGGGAAGGATAAATGATAACGGCGAGTTGAAAAATGTTTATTTATTGGAGCAAATCCTTGAAATTAATCGTTTGAATTATAATTGATTTCAAGCGATTCCTGGTTAGAGTAATCGGAGTTAAATCTGTTATTAGCAAGCAAAGTCTAATGAATTGGAAAGTCAAGTCTTCACCGTTTAATTTTTTGTCAGTATTGGAATCAGTTATGAACAATTCGAGAGACAGCAAGCTTACATAATTTGTGCCGAAAGTTGTAGATAGTCTGGATACATAATTGTGTGTTTTTCTTTCTGACGTTTCTTTCACTGGATTTTGTTAACTTACTGACTATTTAAAGATGTCTTCGGATATCTTAGGAGTTTAATAATGAAAGATAAACACTACAAGCTGTAGGTTTTCACCCAATTTTTATTGGTCAAATTTTAAGACTTACAAAGATGTTCTCTAAGTGATTTTTGTGATATTAAAATTATGTCGAAGGAGTATAAATAATCGCAAAAATTTTATATCTATATTGAAATTTACTTAATTGCTCAAATTTTATAATACCGCAGCTCGCGGTTCAACAATTATAGACTCCGATTACCGCGAATTATTGGGATGCGACTGTACATCTAAAGTTTAGTCATAAAGTAACGAAAACTTCGATTAAATCTAAATATTAAGTAGTTTTGAAATGTAACTAAAATTCTTAAAATCTATTGAGGATTTATCATTAAAACTCTAAAAGGTCTTCTTACAGATCATTCAAACATATATTATTTTTTAATTTTAATTTTTTAATTTTTTTAAATTTTTAATTTAATATTTTAATTTTAAATTTTATTTTTCAAATTTTTAATATAATATTTTAATTTTAACTTTTACTTTTTTAATTTTTAATTTGATATTTTAATTTTAAATTTTATTTTTTTAATTATTAAAATTTGAATTTTTTATTAATTTCATTATGTAATTAATTTAGATTTAATTTTTAGTTAATATTCCTACCTATATATATATATAAATATTCATAAGATTTAATTGTTTTTGTTATAATGGATTATGTGATTAATTAATTATATTTATGTTTTTATAAAAGAGTCCTGAATATCGAAAGCTTAGTGCAACGTACTCTTATACAAAGTCTCTCTTAACTCATGGGCCAAACTTTAAGGGAATCTAAAATACATACAAAGAAGCATTTTTTGAGGTAATTACTCATATTAATGTCGAAATGGACTGTAATCCGTTCGTGTTGAAAGCACATGACATTTCGAATTCCAACTGGAGCATTAAGAGGAAATTATGTAACTACCAGTTCCAAAAAAATGCGATACATCGTACTGTTGAGTTGATGTAATAACAAGTATGGGCCAACCAGGAAACCATTTCCAATACCCACCCACACATTAGCAGAGAATTGTTTCACAATGCACGATAATCATTTCATCCATATATGCAGAGAAATATTATTGCTAACAATCAGTCGATCAAAATTTTATTGTACGAAATCATTTTTACCAAGACTTTTGCAATAATGTAAATATTTTTTTTTCATTTCTTCAACATTTCCCATTTACTCGCTAATTTTTCTCATTTCCTATCTCTTAGTTCTATACAAAAAAAAAAAAAGCTTTCATGTATGTCTCTTCTCTCAAGTTTTGGCCCACGTATTCTGGGACATCCTATATACATTTTTCACTTCAGTTCTTTAAGAATTGAAATTATTGAAAGTAATTAACAAAGATGTTTAAATTATGTACAGTTTACACAATCAAATTAAAAATGAGCTTTGGGAATCATACATAAATAATTGATTAGCCATTTATTATATTTGGCTGTCTTGTTCCGAGAATATATGTTATACTTTTATTCTCGAGTAAGGTAATCATTTTGCCAGACCTATTTTATTTTAATCTGGATTTTATTCATCCTTAATTTTCAAAGAGTTTTACTTTGATTACGCTCTAAGAACAGAAGATGTATGGTAATTTTGTTGATTCTTTCAAACCTCCTCATTTTAATAAAAATCGATCATAATTTAAGCTAAAAATATCAAGCTATGAATAATTAAAAACAGTTTCACGTAACATATAATCACTTGAAAATTTTCAAAAGTCCAAAAGATTTTGCACTTAACTTAATAGATCCCTCGAGCTTATTTACTCGAAATATGCTCCAAGATATCATCAGGCCAGTTGCCAATTAATTTTGATAAAAGCTGTGTGTTAGAAATGACTTTTAGGAATAAAAAACGCAAGTCTTTGAACTGAAGATTATCAGAGAAGTTTTAAATTTTCAGAGTCTCAAATTAAGCGTTAAAATATGGCTTTACAGAACGGAATAGAAGGAGTCCACAATTCGAAAAATTACGGTGTACGCTTTTTCTATAAAAAGAAAAATATGTTTTAGAAAATAAAAATATGTTTGGAATTTGGAGACAATTAAAATGCAAATCATTTGTAATTACGATATGTATTTTTTAGTGTTATCACTAAAGTTGACAATTATTTGGTGTTATCACTATAATAAAATATTTTTAAGAAGTTAGTTTTCGATTGCGTTAATTGATTACGGAAACATTAATCACCAAATGCATTAGCTTCGAGGTTTCATCGACCGCTTTAAGTATGTATCTTAAATTTGTGGGTTTCATTATTTCGAAAACTGTTAGATTTTGCTAACACAGAGTGATTTTTAATTAAAATTTCACGCAAACATTTCCTATTTTGTCATGTTTCAAACAGTAATAACAGATGCAATTTTTGCACATAATGAACATGATTTATGTACATAATAGCTGACAATAACATTTCATTACTCTCACACACAAATATATACATATATACGAGTATATGTCTATGTATACATAAACATACACACACATATATATATATAATTTTATTATATTTTTATATATAATTTACCTTTATATTCATAGTTATAGTTATTTATAGTTTTGCGATATTTTTATCAGACTCTACGAAAAATAGTAAACAACCCGGAAACATCTAGTTTTGAGGATTTTAATTTTATAAAGATGTAACTATTTATCGAAATCGTTATTCCATGCATAGAATTATGAAACATATTACACGAAACAACCATAAAGAATTTCAAGACTTTACGTTGATTACAAATAAACGTTACATTTTGAATGTATGATCATCGTGAAAAATAAAATGCTAAGAAAAAACAATCTAAAAATTTGAAGGTGAATGAAATGACTTTGCACATTGTAGGAGAATATAAATCGCTACATAATGTACCTAGAGTTATGAGAATTTGACATATATTTAAAATAGTCATACGATTAAAATAAAATCATTGTTTTTCGATATTGTGCTCTTTTTTATAATACTGCTTAATTTTTAATTTAATTAATTTAAAAACTGCTTAATTCATAATTTTTTATAATACTCCTTAAAATATTGTCATAATCAGCAATGAAAATATTTGACCTTAATATATATATATATATATATATATATATATATATATATATATATATATATATATATATATATATATATATATATATATATATATATATATATATATATATATATATATATATATTGGGTAGATACAGAAAAGATCGACAGGGGAAGTACAATAGGTTTTTCTTAAAAAGTTAATAAAACTTGACTTTGTTTATATTTTGTTTATTGTTCATGTTTACGTAGTCTTTGAACTAAAATTAAAGTAAATTTTAAATGAAGAATCAAATTTAAATTGAGAACAAAAATACCCTATCGTAAGATAGATAGCTCGTTTAATATATATCAGAATCTTGAGCAGAATCTTGATCTGTGGTCAAACACAATAAAAAAGCGAGAAATTATGACGAGTTGGGCACTGTTCCCAGGACCTCCCTCCCCCCGGATCCAACCTGTATATATCTCTGTCAGAGGTAAAGAGAATTACGTCCTTTTTTTTAAAATGGTAGTCAGAAATGATTTAAAAAATAATAAATCATAAAAACAGTATTATAATTGAAAAATCAATAATTCACTAGGGGAATAAAATGTACATGAAATCAGGATTATTATTTTATTTTTAACCTCTTAATTAATTTGAAAACCACATAATCCTAATTTATATCAACCACCTTTACGCCTAGCAGTTACCACAATTTTAACGCATAGTAGTTTCTAGAAGTTTTGATATAATGTCAGAAGTTGCTTAGTATAAAACTTCACGATTTATGTGCCATTTCACTTTGTTTTTGCTTTCGTCTTGTAATACATGCCTTTTTAGGTGTCTTAATTGAATAACTCTTTCATGTTTAGCAAATGTATTTATGAAAGGTAAAATATCCTCTAATCAAGAAATAAGTACTATTCATTCAATACAATGCCCGAAGTTCATTCAAATTAAATCATGACTTATACAAATAATAGAGAACTTGCAGTGCCATATTCTATACACACATGAAAAGTATTCTTCGATCGTTTTAAGATATTCGACCATAATGCTCTTTTCATAAGCATAGTTTGGTGCACTTATGTAGATACGCATGCATTTTTCTGTCATCACAAGCTGTCAAATAATATCAAAATGGCCAATGAGTGAAGAAGTATTAGGAGCACTTTCGAGTTTTCATTTTTGATAAATGTTAAGGGATAAAAATTGAGAACGCTATTTCTTTAAAGTTTGTGGGAAGAATGGGTGGATTCAAAAGGGAAAAAAAACCAATGGAATTAAGTCGAATGGAAGCAGATTTCAGATCTGAGAAACGACTGAAGCTGCGCGTTATTTCGATATTGCCTTCTTGCACTGATTCCGAAAGTGGCAAATAGTTAGCTTTTGGAGAAGCGTGTGGCAGCCTAAGAAATTTGAATGAGATGAAGTGTCAAATTAATGTACCTAAAGGTATTTTTTTATGAACGATGATCGTGTATTTCTTAACACGATCATATATATATATATATATATATATATATATATATTTATATATATATTATAATAAAATTTGTGCAACAAGAAGCAAGAGTGATATTTATATATATATTATAAAAAAATTTGTGCAACAAGAAGCAAGAGTGGGATTGTTACGAAACTTGTCATGAAGGTACATATTAGGCAGATATGTAAGTGATTAAAAAGGCAGCGTGATTAAGCATTGCGTAATGCAACCAGAAGGCACCGAATTTCGTTCTCCTTAAATTATAAAACAGGTAAGTTGAGCTTATTTGCATGTATTTAATCTGTTTCAGAGGGACGCTTTTTAACTAGAAATGACATTAAGTCATCATCGGAGACAATATGAGCAGCTGTCAGAGTTCGAGAGGGGAAGAATCAGAGGGATGATGGAAACCGGGTAGCCAGCTCGGCGAGTAGCTAGCCACCTAGGCCGTTCTGACTTAACTGTGAGCAGGTGTTGTTACCAGTGGACAAGAGATAGGTCGGTTACGAGACAACCATACTCAGGACGCCCTCTACAGACCAATAGTCAAAAAAGCCGTAGTTTCATACGAAACGCATGAATAGCCCCAACTGTCTCATTATCCACCATCCATACACAGGCAGCACCTTCACTAAAAACCTCTGTGTCAGTCCGTATCATCACAAGGTGCCTGGCGAAGGACGGTTGCTATTGCGGCGCCCATCAGGTGTACTACCATTGACACCCACACACCATTGCTTCCATTTGGAATGGTATCGCGCTCGAAGGGATTGGACTGCAACCAAATGAATTTAGGTTGTCTTTAGCAACGAATCCATATTCAGTTTGGAAACTGATGACAATCGTCTGTGTGCGGATGCACCTTGGTAAACATATCATTCCTGCCATCGTCGAAAAGCAACACACCACTCCCACAACTGGTGTGATGGTATGGAATGCCATCGCATACGACACACGGTCACCCCTAATATTGATCCACGGCAGCATTATAGCCCATAGGTAGTTCGTGACACTATTCAGCCACATGTTTTGCCACTCATGGCAGAGTTTGCCATTTTTCTTCAGGACAATGCTCGCCCACACACAGCAAAGGTATCACAGAATAGCCTCTGCTACATTTCCACCCTTCCTTGGTCTGATCGACTTCCAGATTTGTAACCTATCGAGAATATTTAGGAACATTTAGGTTGCCTACGAGTTTGGTTGAATTAGAAGCCGTTCACAACAACTGCAGCTGGACATCATACGAGACTTTTATGCCTCAATGCCCGATCGTATTACATCATGCATTCATGCTATAAGTGGCCCAACAAGGTACTAAAACCTCCATTCATTTGTAATTTTTCCTACAATAAATGATCATTTTGCTTTGATTTTGAAAACACTTACGTCAACTTCGTACTTAACTATTTTTATATATATATATACACCCATGGACAAAAAAAAAATAGCGCACTAAGAAGGAGTAGTCAAAATGAAACGAAAACTTACATATTTAATGACTATTTTGATATAAGTAAATGAATAGAAAATCAAAGAAAAAGGATCACTTATTTCAGAGAAAAAGGCAAAAGAACGGAAGATTTAATACCCTGTTGAACCTCCTGTAGCGCGAATGTACGATGCCATACAATCGGGCATTGAGGCATACAAGTTCTGTATGATGTCCTGAGACATTTCGCTCCATATTTGCTGTAACCTTGCCACTAGTTCGTTCAAACTCGAGGGATGCCCAACTCGCTGTCCCAAATGATCCCAGATATGCTCGATTGGAGACAAATCTGGGGGTCGAGCAGACCAAGGAAGGGTAGTTACAGTGCTGAGACAGTCTTGTGACACCCTTGCCGTAGGAGGCCGATCATTGTCTTGTTGAAAAATGGCTCCTGGGAGCCGTTGCATAAGTGGCTACACATGTTGCTGCAGGATGTCATGGACATACCGCTGAGCTGTCTTGGTGCCACGGATCAATACTAGGGGTGACCGTGTATTGTAGGCAATGGCACCCCATACCCTCACACCAGCTGTGGGAGCAGTGTGTCGCTGTAAAGCAAAGGCAATATTGAAGCGTTCACCACAAGCAATGGGCACCGCGATCCCAAATGTCCTTCAACCCGGCGCCATCGTATGTTTCGAGAAGACACAGGGGCCCGTAGTGAAGGTGCTACCTGTGCCTGGATGGCGCCTGATGAAGCAGTTGGCTGTGCGCGTGCATTTCTTACGATGCGGTGGTCTTCTCGACGACTGGTCTGTCGAGGGCGTCCTGAGCCTGGTCTTTGTGTAAATGACATTTCTCGGATCTACTGGTCCCAACACCCCCTCACAACACAATCAGAGCGGCCTAATTGAAGAGCTATTCGCCTAGCTGATCACCCAGCTTCCATCATGCCGATGATTCTCCCACTCTCAAACTGCGACAGCTGCTCATATTGTCTTCAAAAACGGCGTAATGGCATGTCTACCTCAGCTCTTCCTTTGTAAACGATTCAGCACACTCAAACAAGCTTTGGTTACCTGTTTTATACTCCACGGAGAACGACGTTAAAGGCCATCTACCGGCTATACGTAATGCGCAATCACGCTGCATTTCTAATCATTTGCATATCTCCCCGACATGTACCTTCATATGCCAAGTTTCGTTACGATCTCTCAATTATTTCTTGGTGCGCTAATGTTTTTGTCCATGAGTGTGTGTGTATATATATATATATACATGTCAAAGAGGCATGCGTTATTTGCGAAGAAAGTGTTTTTTTCTATGAGCAAATCTGTGTATCTTTCCTTTATATATTGAAATTCTTAATTTAGAGTAGACATTTTAACTGTATTTGATTTATCTATTTATTGCTATTACAAACGGATATTTAAGAATGAAATTTATTTAAACAAATTGACAAAATCACTTTATATGTAACTGAAAATGAGGAAACGAAATGTGACCGCGATTGTGTGGTGAATTGTCATGAACGCGAGTTCATGATTGGCGTCATTTCCGTCGAGATGTGGGTTCAATTCCTATTGCCTCTGAAGATCTATCGATTAGAGGTATTGATGAATATACATCGGTTTGGAACTCAATATCTTTTCAAGGTTGGGATGGAATGGAAGTTTAGAGAGTGTTTGGTTGACCAACTCAAATGTCGTCCTTGTTACTTGACAAAGGCTCAAAATTACGAGATATCGTATGAAATCCAAGTGAAGTACTCGAAATACAATCGATCATTCAATCAATAGAAGAAACGAGATCCGTCGATAAAATTATCATACATAAAGAATAAACCAATGAATGGATGTCTGGTGTTTTTTAGTCATAATAAGCACTGTTTGGATATGAAGTAACTTGTTAAATTAAAAGGAAGAGAATTATTTCAGAATTTTTATACTTAACACAATAGTTTTATTTTATTTTTATTTTTGTTTTCAAATATTACGACCTTTAACGTTAAAATATTTCACAAATATTATTACAGTAAAGATATTTTGAAAATATTAATAAAGCTTATAAAAGTTATTTATATTTGGTATGAAAATGCTTTTTTCCCACTTTAAACCTTTTAATATATCCTTAGTAAAAATATTTAGTTTTCCGTTCATTATTCCCAAAATTCTTCTGACATAGTGAATAACGTGCTTTATTATGCTACATTTCATGGTTTCTAAATACAAAACGCAACTTTTTAAAAATTGTATTATTTAACAAAAGTTTTGTAGAAGTTTGTGCAAAATACGAAATAACACAGACGCATAAAAATACTTGAAGATTTTTAATCATTAAAAAAGCAAGCAGCAGACGACAATCGCTTACTCTAAAGGAAGTGAAGCAACGAGGGCACGGTCCCTTGCGTCCTCTGGCGGGGAGCAGCTGTTCCTTGGCTCTATGCTACGGCCGAGCCAAGAAGAAACAGCGTCAAAACCTTAAGCATACTTTAAGGCTTAGATCAACATTCTTTTTTACGGCCCACCTCTGTACCCGACTGCCATTCTCCAACCATTTTCGTTTTACCTTTCGAACGCATTCTTGAAGGTGGGAATGTCTCTGGTGGGAATGGTGGAACATCATGTTATTCGAAAGACCATTCTAGACAGAACGACAAAAATACTTTGGAACAGTTGCTGCGATTAAATTATTGGAAAATAATCAGATTGAAATGATCTTGCGCAAGTATTAATTATCGAGAAATACAGATGAGAACTATTTTGTTTTGTGTTTAGTTTTCAAAGTTTCAGAAAGAAAGTAGTTTTGTAGGGATACTTTATTTTATTGATGGTAAAATTTATATTGGAACATTCGGAGAGACAGACATTTACTCTCAGACTTTTGGACTTTTAACGATTGTAAACATTAGATATTTATTCTAATAAGGCTAAAATTATTTTTCTGTTGAAAAATTTATGCTTTTAATATCAGATTTTCAGTAATTTGTGTATGTGAATTCAGAGTCCCGTGTGCCTATTATTACTACGTAGAATTCTTCATGACTTAAAAAGTTAAAAATGAAAAGATAATCCCTTAAATAATATTATTTTATCACTCTTTTTCGATATTATGATAAGAATTTCGATTCTATCAAATTATCTTGCCCTTTTATTCCATTAAATTAACAAAGTACGTTTTTAAATAACGTGATAAAAATTGTGCTTTTAAATTAACAGAGTTTTTTTTTTATATAAAAATTGAGATTTATACATCTCAATATTAAATATTTTAAGGTAACTGAACCAAATAAACTATATTTACAAATTTGATCTAGTACATTACCTTTGTTTAAAAAAAATTCATAAAGCAGAATCAATCAATTACGAAGATAACAAATTTTTCATATTATTTTTTAAAACAATACTCAAATAAAAATCACTTCCTTAGAAATGTAGAGCAAAAAAAAATTATAAACATCTAAAAGGCACATCTAAAAATAAATTATAAATTTCGTTAAACATCTTTCATCACTTTTTCAAATTCCGTATTTTCTTCCAACTTTCCTTTTTATCTCGCAAACTATTAGCCAATAATTCATCTTTATTTTTCATATACTTTACTTTAAGAATCCAAAAGGAAGTTAGTGCAACATATAAGAAAATATATTTTATTAATGAATGAATAATTTTCTTGATGACTCTTACTGCTTCATTAGAACAATAAAAATAACTAAAATTTGCATAAAACCCTCATCTATAACGCTTTACAACTATTTAGGAATCATTGACCCCGTTGCTTATTTTCCTTCACAATGCATTTGGAATTTATTTAAACAGAGGGAAGCTTCATTATTTACAAATTTAGAATATGGATAGCAGTAAATGAATATAAAAGGAATAAGGATAGAATATCTATACACATGGAACTTCAAGATTCCTGAAACGATAAATAGAAATTTTGAAGTACAGAAATGTATATAAAATATTTTCTATTATTTTCTTACTAAAAATTTCCTATATTGCTCAATTCTTAGGGATAAATACTTTTAAAAACATTGAATAATTAAGAAATTTATCGTAAAAGAATGAGAAATAAGCATGTAATTTATGAGTTAGTACATTAAGGACGTAAATTCAAATGTTAGTACATTCTTAATTCGTTAACAATGTACTAACATTTGAATGTTTATTCAAAAAAAAGGTAAGAAAAATTTTGGCTTTTTTTGGACATAATCTTTTGTTGAAGTCTCTTTTACAGTATCGTTCACTTTCACTTAGATAGGTAAAATGTCTCCAGGACTGTCAACGATAAATCTCAAGTCATGTCAGACAGTTTGGAATATTTCCATTGCTTGTTTTCTTCGTTGTTTCTCA
Organism: Nephila pilipes; assembly: GCA_019974015.1. Taxonomy (NCBI): domain Eukaryota; kingdom Metazoa; phylum Arthropoda; class Arachnida; order Araneae; family Nephilidae; genus Nephila; species Nephila pilipes. The sequence continues at coordinate 138,226 of BMAW01037326.1, forward strand.
ATTAATTCATGTCCATTGTTATCATCATCTTTAGGTAAATCTTGATCAAAAGAGTCATCCAATGCGACATGATCAATGGGAAATCATTAAAAATTAAATTCTTGTCCACGTGTAAAAAATTTAATTCCGAAATTGTTCAATATATAAATAGTTTAATCGATGTATATAAAAATGTTTTGACAGTACAAATTCAAGCTTCCCCCAAATAATTCAATATTTGGATATTTTAGATTCGAGGAAGTTCGAAAATGTCTAAGTTATGAAGAAAATCTCTAAAAGCTGAAATTTTATGAGAATTATAGGTATCTTTTGCTGGAGAACATGTGAGTATCTTATTAAATACAAATTTTTAAAAAAAACTTAGCTTCCTTTATTATTCAAGCAGTAGATTTTCATTCGAAATGATAATCGAAACTCCGTATTTCTTCGTCTACATATACTGGATGATAAAATGTATCCTAAAATTTTTGAAATAATATTTTATTAATTTAACATTTTACCTATATATATATACTATGTGTGTGTGTGCGTATAATTTTTTTGAAAAAACTAAATTTTGTTCTAAATTTTAAATCGAGGATTTTAAATAGTTTAAAATGCTATTTTTATTTTTATAAATAGATAAATTAGATATACAAATAAATGCATAAGAAATTTTGAAAATATGTTCACTCAACAAATTTATTTTTAAAATAGCAGTTTTTTAAGAAGTTTTTCATTGAAAAATTTTGCAAAGAACATATTTAGCCACCAAAATGCTAACTTCTCTAAAATTAATTATTAAATTACTAAATTTAGTATTATAATTAAGTCAAATTATGATATGACAATGGAATGGAAATCTAATTGATTGATTCGAAAAGATATTTAGCAAACAATATTTTGAAAAGTTTTTGGATGATCGTTTTGTCGTTGACTAAGACTATAGCTCCTTGAATGGCTAATTAATTTTTATATATTTTTAAACTAATTCGTTAATGATCTGTTCTAATTTAATTAATATATTGAGCCAGAAATTAAACTTCTCAAACAGCTTTGATGTAGCATTACGATTCCTTTTTAAGGTTACTTTCGAGCCATAAGACAATCTTGATTTCTTAATGTAGAAAGGTGCTTCTTATGGTTTAAAAATTAATATTTAATGTGTTGTTTGAGATTGATACAAATAGATCAGAATACTAGTAAAGAATTTATTAAAATTCAAATTTTCTAGGTGATTATTACTACTAGAATAAAATATTGTTTCAAATGCTGAGATATACCAGTTGGGAAGTCTTACTTCTAATATTTCCAGTTTCAGAATTTGCACTAAATCAATATCAGATCCGAGTATTTCAGGAATGACAAAATAGCTAAAGTGAAATCATAACAAAAGCTACAATTGACTGTTATATGTGATGCTGAATCTGAAAATAATTCAACTAATCCCATAGCCAAATTCTATCTGTGGAATTGCAATTTTCAATAGATCTTTTAACATATTACGATTATGAAACGATTTCATTTAAATCAATATAATTAACAACAATTTTATGAAAAATATAAAATTAATCTATTAAATGATATTTTGAGAAATTTATTTGTCTGAAAATTTCCAACAGAAAACAAATGCTTGTTAGAATGTACTTGTTTTAAAGAATATATTTGCATACAAGATGGAACACATGGCAATTTCAAAACATATTTGATCTCAAAATTATGAATGCATTTCTCATAATAAGAAACAACTTAGAATGCTTGTATTCAGTCTATCTTTATTTAGAACTATTTGAAATTGGCTGTTATTGAACAACTAGTTAAGTGGAATGTAAGATAAGCATCCCAATATTACATTGTCTTTTCCAAAATAGTAAAATTCATTAATAATAATGTATATTTAATTTTTCAAAGGATTTCGGGAACTTAAATTTTATATAAGTGATTAGGTTTTATTACATACTTCAAATAATATTTTATTATATATTTATTATATTTACTATTAATTGCTTTATTTATAAATACGATTGTAGAGTTATTAATTTTTTTATTTCTTACATTTATTTGATTTTTATATAAACCCTTAAAGAAACATTTCTCAATAGAAGCTGTCAATGAATTGAATGCTTTTGCATTCTAATGTCCTCTATACGACTGTAATTGCCGTATCATGTAAAATTAAATAAATAAAAGATATATCAAAAAGAAATTAAATTTCTAAAGAAAAAGCATCCCACATCTTTTGAAGCCGGAGGTAGTAAAATTTACGTCAAAAGAATATTAAAATAGTGTCTAAATTTTATCTTTCAATGTGTTTTTATACTTATAAAATCTCTATTATTTTCAGCTTAGGGTATATGTTTTTCCTTTTCAGGTCATGATGAAATTTATTTCTTGAAAAATGAAAAAAAAAGTAATGTAATTAATGCATGTATAATAGGTAAACTGTTTTTATAATCCTAGCAATTTTCTGAAGAGATTATTAAATTGTAACATTTAACAAATACTGTTTGTTTACAATTTTTTTATCTTGTTTTATATGATATAGTGTTTATTAGTTTTTAACAGTACTATTTTAACCAATTTTTATTTAAGATCCGCAGTTTTAATGCAAGGCATAAAGAGATGCCCAAGGCAGGACCACATTAAAAGTATTAAAAAGTGAAAAGTATGTGAAGAAATCCGAAAAAAAGAGGTTGAGCATATGAATAAATTGATTGCTAAAAAAACAAATTTGATTTCAGAGAAAAATAAATTAAGCGAAAAATCTATAAATAGTGAAAAAGAGTAAAAATGTTCAGCTATAATTAAATCAGATTATAAATTCACTTACGGATTACATCAAAAAGAATAAAAAAAGAGAAATTATGTAATAAAATAAAGTGAAATTATGTAATAAAATACAAGAAAAGCAACACATAGTTAAACCCATACATGGTTCACCAAGACTGAAACATTTATTTTTAAAGTAAGACAAACTATAATAAAAAGTAGAAACAGAAAAAGCATTTTAAAGTTTCGTTATTCAGTATTATAAATGTTTTAACACAGCTCTCTCATACATGTTCAGAATGAAAGGATTTATGTAATATTTTAAAAACTAAACAAACTTTAAAATTTTACTTTTTTTGATCAGTCGATTACTACTGAACAAAAAAAGTAAAATTTAAAGTCGATTAACACTGATTTCAGCTGTATTACAATGAGAGAAATAGATATGAAATTAAATATTTTCTGAAATATGAATTAGCCTTCCTTAAAACTAATTTTTAAAGAATTTTTAGTACAAGCATTATAAATTACTTAATTGTACAAGCAATGGTATTACTGAAATATTCTGTAAGGTAACATAATCACTTATCTTTGAAATTCAGAAATTTGAATTGAAGAAAGATTCCCAGAGTAAAATTTCTAAGAAAATGGCTTAAGTTATTACTTTAGAAATTCGTGAATTGAAAATGATGTAATAGATGTAATAGATGAATATAAAATGTTAGAAAAAATACAATTAAACAAATTTCACTTGGATTTTTTTTCCAAAAACGATGCTTATAAATAAGATAACTCATATAATTCATATATATACATCCTTTACAACGGTACAACTTTCTAGAAATAAGAAAAAGAAGCTCGCATGTTAGATTATAATCCAAACTGCAATATTTCTGAAAAGCTCGGAATCTCATTTTATGCGCATTAAGACAGTAGTGCTGTGCAGTGAATTTTTCATGCATTTTCTTTAGAACTTTTTGGCAAATACAATGCTAATGGCAAATGTTAAGTTGCAAAGTGTAGGAGAAAGCTGTACTCCCCTGACATAGACTTCCGGATAAACTACTTAACTTGGGTTGTTGCGATCCATTTATGCTCTTTTCGGCTATCTCTTTAGTTTTGAAAGGAAGATATGTAATCTTTTCTTCCACTGTAATCTATCGCACTTTTTGCTTGTTCTTTTGGTTTGTTTTCATTCAGAATAAGATTGAACATATATAGACTAAATTTTGCGTTATGCTTTCTCTTCAACATTTTGCAGTACGAAGAGCTAGATTTTTTTTTTGGAAACCAATCCGATGAAATGTATCTAATGACTTTTTGAAACTTCTATCGTGATTTAATAAAGTTATAATGTTTAAATTTTAGAATAATGTTTATTTTTACATTTCGATAAATAACAAAAAAAAGCGTTTGCATGCAAAATTAATTCATTCCTTAGCCTTCTGCTTAATATACTAACTCAAAAACTATTCAAGAAAGATAAAATATTGCGTGATAGCAAACATTTCTAAAGTGAATTTGAGCTTGTCATGTTTGTCTTGTGATCCATAGGCCATTTTTCCATTTGGTATATTTTTTGGCATATTTAGGGAACAAAACTAGCTATGGATTTGTATTACAATGTATTTATACGTTAATGACTTATTTTTATAAGGCTCAAAAGTTCTTTTTTTGTTAACTAGAAGTGTCGTATATTTACTAATGTCATAGTTGATAAAAAGAATTTATGTAAAACAGAAAATAAATTAAAAAAGTACATCTTTAAAATAACACAAAGATCTAATTTTAAAACATTTGTACTGAAAATAACTATTTTAGTTTTGTAAGACACCTAGCAGAGATTAAAAATTAGCTAGTGTTTTTTAATTTCTTGAACCACATATACTTAAACGAATAAAATGATATTTTTCTAAGCTTCATAGCTCTTACATGGGAGCTGTATTATTCATCCCTTATCACTTAACTGTATTCATAGAGTTTTACTAAATCAATAAAAATGGATTAAAAAATTCCCATTATCTTAAGCAAGTTCTTTTTATTTAAAGTAAATTCAATTATGAATGTACATGATTCTTTTGCATCATATATTGTTGAAATATGAGTAAAATGGAAGAAAAATTATCTCTGGGATGACATTACCTTATAAATGGTTACCAATAGATTACCTAAAATATATTCATAATCTTTGTATCTAAAAATAGTAATTATATAAATAAGTAGTCTCAATTTTTATTTCTTATAGTTCGCATTTATTTATTTGTAAGTAGAACTAATAAAATAAAAAAAATATAACTGTTCTAATTATTCTTATGAAATTTTATAACGTATACAACTTTTAATTATATATAAGATATATCTTCTATTTTATTTCGGAAGAATATTAAAAAAAATATTTTTTTCTGTAAACTTTTCAACAGATAACAACAATAATACATAAATGCGAGAACTAATAATAAATATAAAATATTTTAAATAGTTCAAGAAGGAACCACCTATTTCTGACCCATTGTAACTTTAGACATTTTATTAAAGACAATTAACTAAGACGTTTAATCGGAAATCTTAAACTTTTTCTGTAATAAAATATTTTATTAAATACACTTGCATAATTAAATGAAAAACATTTTATAATCGTATTCAGTCAAATTCAAAATATTTTATTAATTTTTAAGACTAACAGAAAACAATTAACTTGTAAATTCATAAGCAATTTAGCTGGTAATTGAAAATTGAAAACAACAGCGAATACAATATTCTTAAGTAATAACAAAAGAATCCATACGAACTATGTAAAGCATTCCAGAAAAAACAATAAAAGAATTTAATCAAATTCTGTAAACTATACTCATATATTTTTGTAATAACCAATTTTGTTAGTATACTCATAAGCATCAAGTGGATATATATATATATATATATATATATATATATATATATATATATTCAATCAAACTCAGAATTTTTATTCGTGTTTGAAAGTACCAGAAAACAATTCACTCGAAAATTCTCCAAACAATAAACTAGCCACAGCTAGTAACTCTCCAAGGCATTCTTAACAAGGAAATGAAAATTCATTAGTGGAGCTACACTTTTCGATTTTCCGCCAATAATTCAAAAGATTTTAATCTGCTCCCAGAACTATTTTAATCTTGTTAGATTCCAGACTGGTACTATTGACTTTTGTGCAAGACAAATTCCATGCTGGAATTTAGAGTAAAACTCATTTTGCTGATTTCGTTCGTTGCACCCAAAACCAAAAAGTTCTATAAATGTATAATCCCTATCCCATCCCTTTCCCCCTACTCGATACATCCCAAAGCAAGGGTGTATTCATGAGTAGTGGTTTTAGAGAAAGATCGAACATCGTTGTAGTGTTTGTAGTCACTTAAGAAAAACACTTTCTCTTCGGGCTTTCTCTTTAAATATTTCAGTGCACTCGTTTTGCGAATGCCATGAAATATTCATAGGGATTTAAATCCCTAGAGGGAAAAATAAAAGGGAATCGATGCTTCTTTGCTAAATGAAACGCGGATTGATTTTTTTGCTTCCCTCCTTCTCTTAACTCTTTTCCCACTTGTTTGAAAGCACATGCTTCGGCTATGACAATGGTGGGATTCGAAATTGTTTCAATAGAAGTAGGTGTTAATGGTTCACACATCTTATAGAGACAAGAGAAATAAAACTTTTGGAAAGTAGAAAATGCAAAAATGAAAGAGGGGACATCTTGACTTGAGAAGATTATGATTTTTGTTTCGTAAGTATGGGATATTTGCAAATTGTTTGTCTTAGTTTATAGTTTTATGAAAGAAAAATGTTTTTTATGAAATATAAAAAAATATTTTTTGTAATATTTTTCGTTTTATATTTTTTAAATTTCTGACAGTTATTTATGTAGATATAAAAGTATATTAACAAGGTTTAAGCAAAAGCATTAATATCTTAAGAGTTATTATAATATTTTAGCCACCCAAAGGGCTATTATTTTAGTTGGGCGTTTTGGCCTATCAGATCATTTTTCAATTTCTTATTATTTAATCCAATTTTAATTACATTTAGCTTAAATGCATTCAATTTAAAATTTATCGTTTTTTTTAACTTTTAATTACATGTATGTAGCTCATATTACACTTAATTTAATAATTTATTGTTTGATTTAATTTTAATAACATTTAGCTTAAATATAATCAATTTAATAATTTATTGTTTCTTTTAATTTTAATATTGGAAAAGTTTACTATTATCCATTCCTCGATATTTCATCGTTTACATTAATTCCTATATTTAATTGAGTAATTTAATAATAATTATTAAAAAAAACAGTATCTTTGGTGGCTAAATCTGTTTTTTTGTCAAAACTTTGCGTAGAACTTTATTATTATTATTTTTATTTAAGTTTATTTTTATCATACATTAACTTTTAAATTCAACTTTCCGATAACGTAAATTTTTAAGGAGATTTTATTTATAAAATAAGATCTCAAATTCTGAAAGACTGGATAGTATATATTTGTAATTTTAATTAAAATTATGATTAGAGAATAACTTTTCATTAAAGCACTGCTTTTTAAGCAAAAGGAATTTAAAAATAAATTAATGTTTAGAAAAAGAACTGTTTTAAGGTTTAACCAATTAATTTTTTCTTAACTTATATTCATTCTCAAATTTTCAAAAAAGAAAAAATAATTGAGATGCTTGTAGTGCGACATTAATGAAACCAAATCAAATCAAACAAAAAAGAAAGTAACTAACTACCAAACATATTTTACTCACCGACAATGAAAAACAACCTTTTTTTAAAACATCACTTAAGTCAAATATAGATCGAGTGTCTTGGCGTATATTTTTCAAAAGAATTCATTTATTTTATGTTACCTTTCATCAAATTAGTTTTAAACAAAAATTATTAAAACATATAGCCACTCAAGGGGCTATAGTTTTAGCTAGATCAATTTTGCCGTTCTAGATCACTTTTAACTTTCTTATTGTTTGCTTCAGTATCAATTAAATTTAGCTGAAAGATATACAATTTAATAAATTATCGCTTGCTTTGATTTTAATTACATTTATCTTAAATATATTAAATTTTATAATATATCGTTTGTTTTAATTTTAATTACATTTAGCTTCAATATATTTAATTTAATAATTTTTTGTGTGCTTGAATTTTAATTACATTTAGCTCAAATATATTCAATTTAATTTTTATTCGTTTGCTTTAATTTTATAATTAAATTTACCTAAATATATTCAATTTAATAATTTATCGTTTGCTTTAATTTTAATATCGGAAAGTTTATTATTATCCATTTCTCGATATTTCATCGTTTACTTTGATTCTTATATTTAATTGAGTAATTTAAGAATAATTATAAGAAAAATCTTGGGTAACCAAAATCTGTTCTTTGCAAAACTTTGCATAGAACGTTTTGATTATATTTTCATTATTTTAGCTAATAATAACATCTACTTCGCAATAGCGAAAGGCAAATGAATTTTAATATAGATCTAAAAATTTTAAAATTATTGACTTAATTCTTAATATAAATTTTATTAGTAATATTTTTCAATTTTGGGTTTTTGGAGTTTTTTTTAATATATGCTATCTTACCTGACGGTAAAAATTTTTTATTTAGGAATACAACAGAAAATCTATGCAATAAACTTATAAGAGGCGTGAAATAAATTTGATGTACAAAAATACATATTGAAAAGTTTTCATAAATTTATCTCTAAAACAATAATATATTGCTTATTTTTAAGGTCGAAGAAGACTTAAAGCATTAAACTAGCAATGAATTTTATTTGAAAAAAATATATAAATATGTATTTAATTTACAAAATTGCTAACAAATTGTACTAATAATTAAAAGTTTGTACACAAAAAATAAAGACAAAATTTAACTTATTTTTGGACACAATAATTCGTAATATCTTTTTGAAAATAATTTTTTACTAAAGGCGTTTTAAGATGATGCTCATTTATAGCAGTTGGTATGTTTTCTTGGTGGCTTATCAATTAGTTCAACTTCGAAGTCATCTTGATCATAGAAGTCATCTAAGTCCTGATGGGTGGAAAAACAAACAATGATTACCTTCTCATCCAGGTATAAAAATTGTTCGAATTCAAAAATTATTCGATGTATAAGATCTTCTTCAATATTCATGATTAATTTTTTTGATAATGAACATTTATGGTCGTTGAGAAAAATTTCATGCATAGAGATTTTCGGTACATAGAATTTCGAAATATAGATATCTGATTATGGGCGTTTATGAGTAGGAGATCCAACGACATATGAGATGTATTACTATAGAGTCCATCTTTCTGATTTATTATTATCTTTAACCTGTGAAATTTGAGATTCGAAATTATAAAGAAGCCGAATGATAAGTATAGTGGAAAAAAGAAAACCCCTATTAAAAATGAAAATAAAATAAAATCATTGATGATATTATTCATATAACAATACTAAAATTTGGTACAACTATTTGTTCATTAAATTTACTCAATTGATATTATGAATTTACCATTTAGCTAGAACTTATATACCTTTTAAAAGAGGAAAGAGGATGGAGTGGTGTTCAAATGATCAGTTTTTGATTTTGGTTCTTGGTAATGTTAAGTTTAGTTATATATATATATATATGTGTGTGTGTATGTATGTATATTAGCTAGAAATCTCATTTACATGAATCGCCGAGAGGTGTGATGGGTGACCAGGAAAAGAAATCAAGTATTCTTTCCTCGTTCATACATTTGTGAAATTTCTGGAATTATGTGTTCATGGATCCTCAATGAGTCCTTGTGTGAATTCAAAATCCAATATGGTGATCAACTAAAATTAACAACCTCTTCTGAAAAATTGTGCGGCACCAAGTAAAATTATCAATGCTATTGATGTCATTTTACTATTTACTGAATATTCCGAGTTAATTTAACAATAAAGATGGAATATTTATAGATTTGGAAAATAAGGCGACTAAAAAAAACCGATTTTAGTTTGAAATTATACATAAATTTTTTAAGATATTCTTTTGACTTTGTATAAGCTGAAATGACTGGAAAAGTGATTGGAATATTATAATGATTTGGAAGAAAGAATTTTAGTTTGAGGATGTTGATTTCTTCTAAGAGATATATGTGTTGCTTTTTGGGGAATGCAACATATTTGTGAACAATTAAGAAAATGTTTGAAGTTGTGTGTTTTTATTTGTATCATAGCATCTTAGAGTTTTTCTTACATTTATTGGCAGTCACAGTAGCCAAATGGTGATAGTATCACATTAAATTACTGTGCCTTTGAGCCCTCACTTAATGTGTGAGTACAATTTAAGAGTCGGGTGGGAGCTTGTCAATAGAACCTTGGATCAAATTTAATTTGTTTTTCGCTTTTAGCCCTCGTATAGCTTGGAAATGCGAAGCTAATGTTTTATCGATAAACTTCTACTCATTGCAGTTCGAAAACTTTTATTTCAAAGGATTTAGGTAATTTATTATGATCCTCTGTCAGTTATCTAAAATATCACTAACATGTTTTTTATAAATATTGAAAGGTATCGTCAGTATTATTGATTCTTTCTTCACTACAACACTTTGACAACTCTGCTAAAGACTTTACAAAGAATCTTACTTTATCCAGTATATTCCTATTATTTTTCCAACCTGTTCTTTTTGACATTTTAAAATTTTTTCTTCAAATACTTTCCTTAAAAATAATTATTCTTCGTGTCTGTGAAAAACCATTTGTTTTAAGCTTTTTGACAGTTAGAGAATAGGATTTCTTTGAAAGAGTTTATGGTACCTAAATTCTATTCTAATTTACTATTTTTAGTATTATTATTATTATTTCATTTTACTGAAGTTTCAACATTAATTTTAATTTTCGAAATTTTCAGCACACATGAACACTGCAAAATTATATCTACATGCGAATAAAGATGCATTTGTAAACAGCAATTACTTAAAGAGAAATATAATATTTTTATCAGCTTAAATTGCTCTAAAATTAAATTACTTTTACGATAATATTACTAAACATTCCGATCATCATAACTATATATTTTGAATCTAATAAATATCAATAAAAAGGCAACACAAAGTAATGAACAATGGATTTAATAAGAATCCACACCATGTATATGTTTTAAATAATAGAGTAAGAATCTCAAGGTCTTAAATCTATTTTAAATTCAAAAAAGTACACACACATATATAAATTTTTAGTTCATATTAACGTCGCACTAGAAGCAACACGAGGGCTATTGGCGACGGACCTCGTAATTTTGAACCACGGTCAAGTGACGAATATGATACCTGACCTGGCACCCCTCTCCTAACATCCACACCACGTCAACGGGAGGAATTTGGGCCCCGACTGATTTAACGTGCATCAGCTCCTGCTACACAGCGTGTCTTTTGCGGCCAAGGATCGAACTCGCGACTGAACAAAAATCGCCGGCCACGAATCCGAAGCCATGACCACTAGGCTACCGCCGCCCTCATATATATATAACACAACGGTGTAGATTATACTAGTATTAATAATAAAATCTCTACGATTCAGTAACAGCTTTATACTGAACACACAC
>BMAW01037326.1:154565-175932 GCA_019974015.1 Nephila pilipes
AATTAAAAATTCATTTTTTATTGAATTTAATGCCTATTTGAATTATACATATATATATATATATACAGACAATAAGAATAAGAATAATGATATAACATATGCAATTTACTTGTTTTCTTTTGTTACTATGAAGACATCCAAGATTTTATTCAATATATTGCTGAAGGTATGCAGTAAACTAGTTAATGTAGCAAGTCAATCCTGATCCTGATCTTGATTCTACCACTTGAATTACTATGGAATTATTTTGTTTCTCTTATGTATAAATTAATAAATTTTTTGGAGTAAAAGGAGTTTTTTTTAGAATAATTCGAATTTTTCATACTTTTTTCTTCTTCATTCTGAGTGGGATAATTATGTTCTAGAAAGCACATGTAATAACCTTACTCTGTCTAAGTCCAAACATAGACTTTGATTTTCCAAAGCGTATTTAATAGTTTTAACAGCAAATGTTAAAACTATTAAATACGCTTTGATACGTAAATTTAGAATAATTTTTCTTCATAAAATATTTTTCATCTTTTTGCACATCTTACATATAGTTGGAGACTTTTCCACAAGTAAGGTGACCAGATTTTAACATTCGAAAAGCGGGACACCATTGACGGGAGGGGGGTGGTGATTAAAAATGTGGTGCCTAAAAATACCTACCTTTAGAGTCTAAATAAATTACTTACTTAAATCATCTGAATAGCTGATTTGTGGACATTACTTGTTTAACTAGCATGCAGTAGGATGTGTATCGTATGAGAGACAGTTACAAAACCCAATATGCGAAAGCGATACTTCGTGCACGACCAACAAACTCCTTACCTCCTGATCCTTGTCCTCTCTAAGATTCTCCTCCGTTTCTAATTTTTGTATAAGATGTAATTCCTTTACAACAATGTTCCAAACGATGCTAGATCGCTAACGGGACATGTTGCCATAAGAATAAAATTTGTGGAAATGTACGAAGTGTTCTCTCTTCATTTTACAGCCACAAAATGTTTTCGTCGCTGCCAATACCGAAAAATGCCACTGTTTATTAAGTCTAAACAATGGTAATCGTATTACAGCTATTGACCTAGGCAAATTTTGATCAGTTCTCAACAATTATTTTTACTATTAAAATTCAACATAATAATATGTACAAAAATAATATAAAGCTTATATCGTGGTGAAATAGCTACACGAAACCTGAAAACCGTATATTCCCTTCCCGTTCTCCCGCCGTTCCCTAGCTTGTAGTGCATTCTTTCTAAGAATCGGGATTTTCTTAAGACTCTGAGGGACGGGGGATAAATTGTTAAAAATCGGGACTATCTCGATAAAAGCTGGACGTCTGGTCACCTTAGTTTAAGGGCTCTTTGTTTGATGTTTTGATCCTATTTGACGAAGTAAAGATATTGAGTATGAGTAAATACGTATTGAACATAATTTACTGGGAATATATGTATATAATTATATAAACTTTTACAAACAGATTGAATGAATTTGGGATTTGAAAATATTTTACTTTTACAGACCTCCCCCACACCGTACGTAAACACGCCATCGTTCTCATCCTATATCTGATGAGACAATATCTGCTTTGTAGCTTTCCACAAACCAATCATTAAGCAATACGCTAATGATCCAATTCATGCCATGGAACTACATGGAAATTGATGATCAAGGATTTTTTTAAATGATAATTTCAATAAAATGGTAAAGGTGTAAATTTTTAAAGATGGGGTATCTGAGTTAGTACCGCACCTTTTAAAATTTACATCTCTCTAAAGAGGACATTAAAGCTTTGTTCAACTGAATGTGTGGTATTCCTTGCTAAATTTCTTACTGCAGATTTAGGAGGCATCGGAACTTCAATGTACTGTACAACTTGGATATAGCCGGGAGCAAAATTTGTGTCCTCGACCACTAGCTTTTTATGACGTTATAAATAAGACGAGTTTTCAGTTGTATTAATAAATCTATCACTTATTTTCGTGTGAACCGAACACAAAGTTTTTCTGATACATATAAGGTTACTAAGCTGCTATATAAACCTTATTTTTCGGGTTTATCAAGGCTTAAGGTACCAGGACTTGCTTGGCATTGTGGAATACATATCTAAAACTTCTTGTTTTTGTGATATATATCTTTTCATAATATCAGTGGAGCTTAGATCTTTTGTATGCCTAATTATGATACTTTAATCAATCTATAAAACTATAAAATCAGTTCTTAGTCAAAAAGGGTTTACCCCTCTTATTTGAATATGGACATGAATTGTGAGATATATTTGTAGTTAGATACCCTTTTAGAGAAAACTGTAACACAATATGGTCCCAACATTTTATGCTTCTGTAAAGGGTACTCATGAATATAATGAATAAAAAAATGGTTTTTTTTCTCCAAGTAATACCTAAAATGTTAAGAATTAGTTTTTTATGTGAAAAAAGGATAAAAATTAAATTCACAAAATTACCTAGTCCTATAATTTTTCAAAGAAAATATATAGTAATATCATTAAAAGAGTTGGTTCATTATATTTTGTATTATTTTATATATGAAGAGTAAAATATTTTGTATATTTATGGAATGTTATTCTTAAAATTTGTACTTCAGCTAAAAATATACCTGAAAAATCATACCCATATTCAAATCAAATGGATACAAAAACTTTTTGACAGAAATTCTTTTATAGTTCCATAAAATGAGCAAAATATCGTTATTAAGAACACAGAAAAATCTAAGCTAAACGAATAATTTTTAAAACGTAAATGTGTATGTCACAAAAATGAAAAAGTCTTAAATTCGGTATGTTATTTCCCCCACGTGTCCTGATGCCCTAAAAATTAAATTAAGAATACCAATCCATATATATATATATATATATATATATATATATATAAGTCAAATATTTGCTTCTGGATAATAACCTAAGTTTCTATCTTGAAACTTATTTATACATAAAAATAAATTTTATCGAATAAATATATTTATCCATATATACTTATGAATTACATAATTAAACTTTACTTATTTGTATTTAATATATCGTTATTTCTAAAAAAATTATTTTAAATAAAGTCCATTTAACCTAAGTACAAAGATAAATATTTTTCTTATATTAATTGAATCTTTATAAATATTCTAATTTCTAGTGTAAGCAGATTAATTTCCCTTTCATGAAAAAAATAACAGATTGTTATTCATATTATGCGCAAATTTAATTTTCGACAAATCGTGACTTCAAAAGCTAAGAATTTAATAATAATAGTTTAATATAATATATTTAATGAATATATTAAAAAATAAACAGTTACGCATATTTGTAAGAAAATAGAATATTCTTAGAAGTAGATGGCGATAGCCTTTTTCATAAATAATAACTATATCCATAAATTCATCAGGTTCCTAAAATTATTTTAAAGTAAATTGAAAATGCTCTTATTTTAGACATATTTCGTAGAAAACCAAAAACCAAAATTATATTAATGAGATTATATACCTAGTATAATATATTAAACAGACATCAGAAGTTTATTAAAGTCTGAATTATTATATTTCGCTTAAAAAATAAAGACTTGATGTTAATCAGAAGTGAGGTTAAAAGCTTTTGAATAAATTATGAAGAAATTACGAGACTTTTCATTTGTTGATTTTTTAAAGTGTTAATGATTTTTGAGAACGTGAAAAGAAACGAAGTTTTTCTACTAAGCAATTTAGAGTTATTAAATATAGTCAATAATTCAATTTCTAACGTAAGAAAATCAGAATTATTAATTTGATGTTAAATGTTTGAGTCTCAGTATTCTGAAGTAATGAAAATTCTAAAAAACGAGGGAATTACAAGTTGAACAATGAATAAAAAGCAAATGAACGGAAGAGTAATAGGTGTAGAGAGTCGTAATAGAAAATCAGTATGAACAAATGCTGATATTTAAAGAGAAAAAACTGATGGAGTGTGCGGTGGAAAAAATAGGCAAGCTGAAAGTCACAAATTATTTATGAGAGGTAAATGAGAGTAAAGAAGACACCAGGTAACGTAGTTGTCTTTTTTTCTATTGTTTGCCACAAAGGGAGGGGACTGATGTTGCATTCATGTCCGATTCTTGCGTCAGATGAAACTGCTGTACATAGTGTTTCGAAACTCATGGGCAAAAATGTAAAGGTTAATAGAATACATTAAATTTCAAACAATACTTTTGGAGTGAAAACTAATGTTCTTTAGTTGATTTATAAGCAGGAGATAGTACCTCTTATGTCTTATGCATTGAGAGCTTGGGGACTTTCTTTAAGAAAGAAAGTTAATAGTAGACTTATTAGAAGAACGCAACGGAGGTTTTTACTTCGTGTCATTAAAGGATATAAAACTCTTAGTTATGAAGCAGTGATTACGATTTCTGGAATACCACCTATTGACTTGGCTATTTTGAACATTCTCGATGTTCGGGAAAGCTTTTTGAGTACCAGCCTTGGCACGCTGGATGGGGCAATTCCAATTTCATTATTACCACACCCTTCATGCAGAAAGCCTATCACTCTTGTAACTTATTCTAATGAAGTCCTTCAACATTATAAAACTATTTATTTCACGGATGGGAGTAAATTGAATGGAAGAGTTGTGGTCTTGCCTGCGTTATTTACGAGGAAGGATTAGAAAAAGCTACTTTCCAGCATCGAATAAGAGATGAATGCTCTGATTTTCAAGCCGAACTACTCTGCATTAACCTTGCAGTAAAAGTGATTCAGGACTCTCTCCGTCAGGGCGATACTCTCAATTTTCTTATTTGCACTGACTCGTTCTCTTCATTTCTTTCTCCGCGCAATATAAATTCTACAGAAAAATTTGTTGTGGAGGTTCAATCTATTCTGTACAACCTTGAAGACTGTGATATACACTTTTCTTATGTTCGGGGCCATAGTGGAAATCTCGGAAATAATAGAGCGGACCAGTTGGCTGAAGAGGCAATTTGCCAAGATATGAGCCTTTCAATGTCTGTGCCATCATCGCACTGGAATCATTTAGCTTAGGAAATAACTGTTTCCAACTGGAACTCCAAATTCTTGGCCTCACCTAAAGCTTTGTGGACTAAAAAGTTTTTTCCAACCATTTATCAGCAGCTAAAATGTAAGAAATTTGTTACTGATTTTAAGTTATCCCAGATTCTATCAGGACATGGAAATTTTAAGAGCTATTTGTCTAGGTTTCACTTAAATGGTAATGATATTTGTTCTTGTAGTCTGTGGACGCTGAAACCGCGGAAAATGTCTTGTTGTATTGTAATCTATATTTTTGTAAAAGATAAAATATTAAAAAGGAGTTAAAACGCTTAGGTATTTCTTGGCCACCTATTTTGTCTTTGTTGGTCAATTGTTCTGAAAGCCTTAAAGTCTTGAGAAAATTTGTTTACTGTATAGATTTTTAAAATTTTGTAGTTACCTTCCTTTCTTTATATTTTAATATTTCCTCCCTTCTTTTTATTTATATTTGTCTCTTTTATGTTTCCCCCCCTTAATTGTTTTTTTTTCTTTAATTATTATTATTTTATAATGTTGTTACCACTTACGTCTGTAAGCCTCATGTTATGCAATGTGGAGCATGAGGAGTTTTGCAAATAAATTTGTTTAAAAAAAATTGA
The DNA here is from genome assembly GCA_019974015.1 of Nephila pilipes. NCBI lineage: Eukaryota > Metazoa > Arthropoda > Arachnida > Araneae > Nephilidae > Nephila > Nephila pilipes. Next base: position 160,175 of record BMAW01037326.1, read on the forward strand.
ATACATCTAAACAAGCAATTTTCCATCTGCAATGCATTGGTGGAGAACAAGTGGTGAACCGCTAGTGGGCTTTGAAATGGAAAACGTAAAGCTCGAGTTTTCGTACACATCGGCATTTTAACTTTGATTTCACATCACCATGGTCTTTTCCTGATTACTGAATGCCGTCACGCCTCCTGAAATCCACGGTCAAAATGACGAAGAGTAGAAGAAAATTTGGGTTTTATGTTTTTCTTCACAACGTCTTGTAGCGGTTCACTGTTTGCTCCCCGATTATGAATCGTATGATGAAAATTGCTTGCTTAGATGTATTCTATCAACTCTTTATCCGACTACGTTAAATACTCGAATTTCGGAGAAAATATCGAATTTTTTTTTATTTATCTATTAAAATATATGAAATCTTCTCTTTCTAAAGATACCTTCCATTTGTAGCTACGGAACATAGAAATCAATTTATATGCATTTTAATATCAGAAAATTTCAAAAAAAAAAAAAAAAAAAAAAAAACCCAGATGTTAATGTCCTTTCAAAAATATTCGTTTGTTTCTTATACTTTTAAGAATATTTACCACTTATATTTTTTTAAGAAAACTTTCAAAATATATTAAAATTCATTTTGATAAATCTGGCATCACCTTTAGAAGTACAATTTCCAAAAAAAATCAATGGCAATATACACTCTGCTTACCATTTTGCTGAGCTGCGTTGTTTGATTTACGTTTGAGTTTTACTTTTAATTGTCATTTTAATTCTGTATGAAATAACTGTTTAAATTATATAATAGTTTTTTAGATTAATATTCTTTATTTAAACCATGGGCAGTATGAAAAATAAGCGACAGTGTAAAATAAAGGAAATTCCTTAGTAATCGTCATTCTTCTTGTCAGACAACTGATACAGTTAGCACGAGCTGAGAACGTAAAATTAGAACTCAGGAAACAATAATGAAGGATAGATTCAAAAAAAATATAAAAATACACTTGGTAATAGAATTTATAGTCTAGAAATAATTTCAAGTGTAATTGAAATGCTGAGTCACCCATTGTGTTTAGTACAAAGTTTAGAACTCAAGGCAAAGTCCAGTTTTGGTTTTCTTTCCAATGTGCTCATGAAATGCACAAACTGCACTTTTATTTATAGTTTTTCATCAACTAAAAAGGAAACAAGATGAATTAAATCGATATTCAGTTTGTTCTAGGTATGCGTTTAATTGGAAAAGGCCATAATGCTTCGAAAAATCCGAGTGCCGCATTAGATATGCCATGTTTATCCAAGTCAGCTTTCAGGAGCTATGAAAAGAAGTTGTTGAAAGTTACAACAACTATTGAACAGGATTCTATGAATTCTGCAGCTTCATAAAAGAGGAATCATCAGGAGGAGGGTTTGTCAAGCTGTGGTGTGTCTTGTGATGGTACTTGGCAACGTCGAGGTCACACATCATTGAATGGGAGAGTAGAAGCTTTATCCATTGATGCGGGTAAAATTGTAGATATTGAAATCATGTCGAAGAATTGTTGCATATGTGCCCCGAACAAAAGTTTGAATGTATCCAGTGATAGCACATGTGTTCCGAACAAAAGTTTGAATGTATCCAGTGAGATCATATGTGCTCCGAACAAAAGTTTGAATGTATCCAGTGATAGCACATGTGTTCCGAACAAAAGTTTGAATGTATCCAGTGAGATCATATGTGCTCTGAACAAAAGTTTGAATGTATCCAGTGATCACATTTGTTCAAGAAATCATTCTGGGTCATCAACCAGCATGGAATCTGTCAATGCATATCGTATCTTTGAACGGTCTTGCCATTTGCGACAGCTGAAGTATTCGTCCTCCTACGCTGACGGTGACTGACAAGGTTACTCAGCAGTAAGAGACATTTATGGAAAAAATAGCGTTAGAAAATATGAGTACGTAGGGCACATTCAGAAAGGGGTCGAAACCGGCTTCTCTAAAATAACGAGAAAGGCAGCTGAGTAGTGTGTTGTATCTCTATCGTGAATGCCACGCAACATTACGAGATTATAATAAAACTCAGTTTAACTTGCGTACATCAGGTCTTTTACTACTCATGATGGATCTTTGATTATGACTTGAACCCAACATTTGGCCTCAAATGTCGCATTCCATGACCACTAAATCTATAGCAACTTACGTTATCTTACTTGCGACGGTGGTTTAAAATGTATAATTATTGAACTACAGAGGGCTTTGATAAGAGAAATTGATAAACTTTCATTTGAAAACAACATTTAAATAAATCTGACACTGATTTATAGGTTAGTTTTTATTCGGAAATCATTTAATACCAGATTAAAATTTCATTACTTCTTCGTAGAGTCACCATTTTGTTTCGAGTTGTCAATTTTGGTGAGACCTGTATTCATCATAATGTATCGAAAACCAAACAACAATCAAAACAATGCATTACTTTCAGTGGGTCTGCTCTAAAGAAGTTAACAATAATCTCAATGACCGAAATTTTTTTGGGGATGCAAAGGCGTCATACTCGTTCTCATTTATTTCTGAGAAAAAGGATAAACGATCACTTGACAGTGCTTAAGAGAGATATTTCAGTCTCATTTTTTTCCTTATTGTCCTATTTTACCTTCTCTACATAGGTTCTTTTGAACCACTCTCACAGGATTAACGGTAATGACAAGATTAATGGTAATAACTGAACATCTATCTGGTCGTTAAAAAAGATTCTGCTTCGACCGGCTGATCGTAAATCTATTAATGTAATCATTTGACCACATAGGATACAAAATTGGTAACATCACACTGCAAAACTTTAGGATATCATGGTAATTAAAAATTATTTTGAAAAGATACAGGTATTAATATAAATATTTTATTTCTTTTGACGTCTTTCGTATGTTTTTGAGAGGTAGGTTGTATTTTCTATTACGGAAGAAATTTTCTTATTAGATTGCAAACATTAAATTCCCTGAAGAAAATCTAGAAGTAAAATGATACTGAACATCCCTAAGAAAATTGTTTAAAATGTATATGCTTTACGGACTTTAAATATTTATAAAATTTGAAAAAAAAGATACATTTTCCATACAGCATTTCAAAATGAATGTTTTTAGTCAAATCGTTTATTTTATTGTTAAATGTCTTTAATGTAAAGTATAAAAAGCATTTTTAAACTAACTCAATTGATTATTTATTTAATTATTTGAATATAAACAGCAATTTAACGATGATTAACATGGCAATAGAAAGCCAAGTGCAATTGTTTTGTTTAAATTCACAAAAAAAATTAATTTTTAAGAAAAGTGTAAAACATTAATTACTCTCGATTAAAAAGAAGAGCTGCTGCAAATACAACAATGAAATACCGTTTTTTTAAACTTCAATTTTTAACATTATTTCCGTTTTAAAAGTGAGTTATTATAGTTTTGTTTCTGAAATATTCTGCTTAAATGCAACATTTTTAAGCAACTACTCGTAATTTTTGTTCGATTGGATGTTTTTAAACAATGCCTTAAGGAGTACTGATCCTGCGAAACGAATATTCTACCAGGGGCAAATCTTATCAGAGTCCAGTCTTTTATAATATGTTTCCATTAACGTAATTAATAATTTAAGACGATTTTAAAAATCTTTGCCACCATAAATATTAAAAGATATGCACTTCTTAGGCTGTCCCTTAAGAATAACAAATAAAGACCTGTTTCCTTTTCGTCGAAGTTATCGCTTCGTCCCAGAAAAAATAACACATCCTAACAAATAAAGTCAATACCTCCCTTCCGTTTTTACCCTCTCCTTCATTACGATTCCTGAACCGGATCATTAACAGCAGAGCAGCGGAAAAAGATATTGCAAATGACCGGACTCGGATAAGGCCGGCCCCTGGCACAGGATTCGTATTGATGGATCAGGACATCTTAAGGCATCGATCTTTAGCGAAGAATCCTGCTCTTTCCTCGTTAGTGCCCAGAGGGGAAGAGAATTCGGAGGAGGACGGAGAGGGAGGGATGGAAAATCTACATCCATTAGCATCCTTCCGAGCGATCCATGTTTTCCACATTGCCTCCGTTTTGCATAATTGTACTCGCACGCCTCGCATTTCGCTGTAATTATTTCACTTAACTTCTGCCTTCCCCCTGACTCATTTCCATCCCTTTGATCTCGACCAGGGATCGAAATATTTCAATAGAAATTACGGAAAACAACAACGGAGGAGGAAGAGGAGGATGGAGATGAAGAAGAAGATGAGGAGGAGCAAAAAGGAGAGCGAGAAAGATGGAGAGAGAGAAAGATACGTGCTTGGAATACCTTTGGGAGCAACAAGTTAAAAGGCAACTGTTTCTGGGCCGTGTTGTTGGAGCAAGGTAAGGTTGGGGGACGGTAGGTGGGATTATTGAAATGAGAGTTGCGTTTAAGGGACCCGCCGGTTTTGTAATTATCGTCTTACTTTTACAAAGGAAATTATTATCGAGTATTGTGTGAAGTGAATTGATTTGGTTTGGAGGGTGTTGAGACGATGGAAGATGATTGGTTAATTATTTAAAGGAAAGGGAAATGAAGTATGAATATTAACTTTTTATGATGAGCTGGTAATGAGTAACATTTTACACTTTATTTGTGTTTTAACGTGTGATTTATTTATACTGAAGAGTGCTTAAAAAAATTAGAATTATTTTTTGTCTTCATCATGCTAGAAAAATGCTTAAATTTCTATTAATAATTTATTATTTTATGGAATATTCCTTATTTTTTGCTAATACTGTTTCAGGTTAGTAGTATTCATTATGAAAATAATTCGATATCGATAGAAAACTGTGGATAAGAACCAGATTTGAGAAAGATGTGGATTGTAATCTTTCGACTAGTTTCACGTGATGAAAAAATAAGCTACGTATATGTATTTAATTTTCCACAAAAAAAAAATTGCTTTTGTAGGAGGAAAATAACGAATTAATCATAATAAGAAAATCAAGGCATTTTGCTGGAGTTTCAAAAATTAAGTTCTAAGAAAAGGAAAAGTACACTAAGTAAGAAAAAGTTCCATGAAAGAATTATATTAAATTAATTTTATGAAATATTTAATTTTTCACATATGTTTGTGCTTACGTTAGTTATTCTACCCACTCCATAAAGGAAAAAAAATCAAAAGTTTATCCGATAGTTTTGGAATGTGTTATTTTTTTAGGATTCTGGACAATTTTTTTTTAAAATCAGGAAACAGTGTGTGTGTGTGAGACAGACAGAGAGAGAGAGAGAGAGAGAGAGAGAGAGAAGTAACATCTTATTCATTCACACACTTTGTTTAACTTTCTGCTTATATTGTTTGTTTTAAATTCCATTGGACGCAGCACAAATTAAAATAGTTATTTTTATTTAATTTAGTCTTTTTACACACTCTTAGCGTTAGAGATAAAAACAAAAACAAGCTTTTACTTAAGATAAGCAATAATAGAACGAAACCGAAAAATATTAAATATATAAGTTGCCACTGAATAAATTTGCTTATCTAGATATAATTTGATGTTTAAATTGTCTCATTCTAAGTTAAATCCTAGAAGACTACAATCAGATTCGTTTCTGGGGACGGGTCGAGCGTTTGCATTCAGATATTTTGTGAATTCCTGTGTGAATTATTTTGTGCACTCCAATAAGGGTATTAAGAAATATGATATAATAAGCTGTGATATCATAGCTTCTTACTGCTTTGAAATGGATGGTTTGAAAAGGAGGGGCAACTTGTGACTGTAACAGCTTTCCAACAATGAAGCAGCAGTAATATCTAATTATATTCATTAATAAGTAATTTACAGTAAAGAATTTATTATAAAAGTGTGTGTGATAATAATTTATAACAATATTTTAATATATTTGTTTGCTATATTGGACAAAAAAATGAATAGTACATTTGCCCTCGTGCAGGTAAATTCCTCTTTCCAAGATATCGATGGAATTTGGGCCCTTAAATTTTGTCATCTGCGTGCGAGATATTTGCGGCATAACTGTTAGGAATGGGCCTGACAACAGTAGCGCTTAGCGATTGCTCAATTTTAGCAAAATTGCTGTTAACAAAATTAATTTTTTTTTCTCAATTGAATTAAAACTCCATTATATACTAAAATAGAAGATGTAGTTCTTGGAAAGTTGCCTTAACACCTTAGGGCAGTGAATGAGAATTCGTTGGAATGAATGTAATCGACAGGAAAAAAAAAACAAAATTGTTTGAAAAATGAAGAACTCAAAATAAGAGGAAATTTATATGTTTATTTCTAATTAAAGTTAATTTATCTCGAATGATTTTAAGAGTAGAACCCGTTCATCAAAATATTTCAAATTTATTATAAAAAGTTCTAATGTGTAAGAGTAGATTGGAAAGATATCTTATAATCATTTTCTGAGCTTATATTAAGTAGAATAATTGCATTAAGTGAGCGTTAAAAATAAAACTTAATTAGTATTTTATTAGAACCTTAAATATTTTCTGGCTGTTGTTTCTTTTGTGAAAATTAAGGCTTTATTTAAGGTATGGGTGTAAAAAACATAAGACTCAAAGTATTGCCCATAACTAGCCACTACTTCCTCCTACCTTTCTGGTTGCATATAAGTCACACGTCGGAAAATCGACACAGCCTTTGAGGCTATTCAAGACTTGCCCCATCTTTTGCTATCTTCAGGATTTCCCATTTAAAAGTTTTCAGGGAGGTTTTCACCGGTTTTGTAACATGCGGCCGAGAGTTGACATGTAACAAAATCACTTTGTCGTGTTTATGCTGGTATAGCGGCTATTTTCCTTTTTGGGCTCGGTTTAAACGCATTCATTTTAGTCGATAGCCATTTCCCGCGATATATTCACTTGGTTTGCTCAGCTCATAATACATTACATCCTGCTGATCCCCTCAAATACAAAGAAGAAGCAATCTTTTTCTCCAAGATCAAGATCATTATTTTTGAAGCATCAAAACAAGTCTCTGAATGTTGATTCCGACAAAACATACTCACCGTAAGTCTCAACAAGAATATTGTATGCTTCAATTGCAGATTTCTTTTGAACAACATAGTGCATTAAAACTTCGCTCAAATACTCTTTACTTTCTTTACTTGGCACAAAACTCGAGATTTTTAGAAAAATGGGGAAAAAAAATAATAAACGTCGCTTACGCGGTGGCGAACTAACACATACTGAAGTTCAAGCTTACCTACAGTACTTCCTTGTAGATGCATGGAATAACATGCACATAAACCTAGTAATACCATCTGTTAGAAAGCAGAGAGGTCAAGGTCTTAAAATATGAATTAACAAATGTTTGTAATTTATACTACAAAAATGAAAAAATAATATATTATCAAAGAAAATCATAGAGATTCCGCATTTGATATTTGCTCAAAAAGATTAATCCCTTCCCCCTTTATATATGAAATTCTTTTGTTTTAAATCTTGCATTGAAAACATATGTTTAGAACACTTTGACAAACAAAATATTTTTATATACAAAATTCCATGAAAAAACTGCATATAAGTTGAAAACTCAGCAACATTATGCTGAACAATATAAAAAAGAATGTAGAATTAGATGAATTAACTATCAATAAGCTATTTACAAAACTATTTTACAAACTTCCAAATTATATTAGAACTCAGATAATACAACAATATACGCTTCATCGCACCACAGGAACAGAAGAACTAACATTTTGTCAAACTTGGCAACGAACTAAAAACTTCTGAGCACTGTTATCACTGTTGCCATTAAGTGTTCAAAAAACTTATAACAAACAAAAACGATGAAGAAGAAATAATTTTTAAAAATATCAATAACCGTTTGCTTAAAAATATTATAAAAGAAAGTAACCTCTTTAAAAATAAAATGCACCGAAATCAAATCATCTGCCTAAAAACATGATGGACAAATTTATTCTAAATACGATATATGATAAAGTATAACGAATACTGAGAACTCGTATATCTTTTCCTATTGGATGTGTATTTACGAAATCAAATTTAGTGTCAATAAGTGTATTAAGGAAAAGTGTTGGAAATCTTAATAATTAAAAAACTAACAGAGATTTTACAAGAAAAATAACATCAAGAGCAAATAAGGAAATCCGTGGTATGATAAAAATGTACATTGATTGTGCCTGCTATTAAATAACGGATTACTAGAGTAATTTTTGAAGAAAGAAAACATTTTTTAAGCTAAATGCACATGGATTACATTATCTAAAATTTGAGTATCTAAAAACATACGGTAAAAACAACTAAAAATTATGCTTCTAGTAATTAATTTCTTTTTTCTTGAAAAACACGGAAGATTATCTTTTTATACTGTTCTTTAAAAAGTTGTTGTTAAAAAACATGCACTTTCCTTCCTTGTTAAATAAATTCTGATATTAAAAAGTAATGTTAAGGAGGATATTTTTTTTCAGTCAGCGTTCTATGCATTAGATAATTTTGCAGTTTAAGTGGATTTGACATACATGATGAAAATATAACGGATATAAACATTGCGTCCTAAAACCAAAATGAAAAATGCATTGTTTTTCGAAAGCTTCATTTAAAATGAGTTACAAGACTTTTAAAAACTGAAGAAATTTTTTAAACATTTATTACAATAAAAAGCTGCGTTGAGTCAAGATAATAAGTTTATTAAATTCCAATCCAACTGCAAATATTGATTAGACGTATTAAGTAGGAACCCAATTTTACAGTACATCATAATTTTTTCATATCGTATTTTATTGTAATAATAATTAGTAGTAGTATAATTAGTATGTAATAATAATTAGTACGTAATAATAATTAGTATGTAATAATAATTAGTAGTAGTATAATTAGTATGTAATAATAATTAGTAGTAGTATAATTAGTATGTAATAATAATTAGTAGTAGTATATATTAACAACATTTATAGATTATTTCTTATTATATTTAATTTTACAAAAATACTTGTCGACTTTCAATTTATCCTAATGATTTCGATGTTTTATACATTTATTCGAAAATCTGAGTTAAGGAATAGAAAACCGAAATCTTATTTTTAGCGGAAATTATATTTAAAATGATTTCGTAAATAAATTTAAGTAAAACAATTTATTTGATGCATGCATTAATAAAATTTATTTAATTTTATAGATAATAAGAGAGGGGAAATGAAATATTTTACAAATAAATATAATTCCACTTTAAGATTAAGACGTTTATTTAAGTGAACCCAAGAATCCCTCACATTTATAGAAGATTAATTCTTTTTTTTTTCAACATCTTTTTTTCATATTCCTTTGATCCATTCATGTAATGAAATACATCCTTTATAAATCCATTTTTTTATATCCAATTCAAACACACCATAAAAAAGTGCAAATGGATAAACCCATTTCTAACCCTCCTAGAAAACAATCACCGTTTTAGGTTTGAGGATGGGGAGGGTAGAGTGTGTGAAAAATAGCGGCCTGGACAGCAGTTCACGGACAAACAGAGCAGGAAAACAATCCGAACGCTCGACCAATTCCACGGTCGTATTTTGACGAAACGGCTGCTATTCATTCGATAGACCATAGATGACCACTTGTCTTAAGGGAGCTTCAATTCATTGCAAAAGTGTAGAAATTGATCCCTTTTCTGATCCAGGGAATTACTTCTCAGGTGTTTTTATTTGAACCGAATGTGAGACGAGAGTATTCAATTACCTAATCCTAAAATCAGATGTGATTAATATTAATAGTAATAGTAATAGAAAACATAGATTGCGGGAGTATTATTACAGTACTAGACAGGTGTGCGTTCATAAATATCCCATGAACTTTTTTGAATATGCGAGGGTGGTTCAAACAGCATCTGTGTTAACGAAATATGGCATTACTATGCTACATTGGTGTTAGAACTCTGTGCTTCTATCTGATAAAACGTGTAAAACAAACTTAGCACTGATCATAAATTAATTTGACAGCCATTTGCTTCGAAATTCAAACTTAATTGACATCGCATCAAGTTGTCACCATCCATGAAACTTGGATTTATGATTATTCATCTCAAACCCGGTGCTTCTGGTGAATCTGCTCCAAAGAAGGCGAAAGCAGTCGCATCAGCAGGAAAAATTATGACAATAACTTTCAAGGATACGAAGAGAATTATAACCACAAACATCTTCAAAATAGGAAAACCGATCAATTAATAATGCTGCAGTAAATTACCTTATTTCCATTTTCCACTCCTAAAACTCTTATCTCCGTCTCTGTAACACTGATCAAACTCTATTTCCTGCTTTGTAACACTGATCAAGCTCTATTTCTAGTTCTGTAACACTGGTCAATTTCTATTTCTGGTTCTATTTCTTTTCAATCATCCTCGTTTATGTTTAGAAGCAAGTATACTGTAAATATTTCAGAAACTGATTTGGACATTTCGTAGTAATTTGGTGCTCTCTAATGTCACAGTCACCATTAACCACGCATTTTAACTAACCTTTTTCTTTAAATAAAGTTTTTACTTTTCCTTAATTATGACGTACATCAGTTTCACAAAATATTTTATTCATTTCATATTTCAGAAGCTATGTAATTTTAAAACAAAACATTTTAGATTATAATCTTTACTATTTTCTCTCATTTTATTTTAACATTAATGAATTAATTATTTATTACTGAATAGAAGCAAAACATGTTACAGTCGGTATGTCAACATATTTTTTAGTAAATTAAACTTATGCTAAAGCTTTTAGAAAGTTTAATAAATTTTAAAAAATATTTTTTAAGTTTTTAATAGGAGAAAGACCTTAAGACTGCATTCAAATTTATAATATTCTCAGATAAAATAATTAAAAACTTTAAATTTTAACTCTATATGTTTCAAATAGCATCTTACTTTTCTCTTGTTTTTTTTTTTATAAAATTGACAAATCAAATAGACTCCTAGTGACTAATAATTATTAATTTATGACAGTTGTTCTCAATCTTTTTCCGTCCCAACCTTTCCGCATATCGAACCGAATCTTCCATTCATTCTACTCTCTTAATCTGTTTCCCCTTTATTATAGATTCCGCATATATAAAATCTTCAGTCACTGATACATAACGTGGATAGTTAATAGTTGAGGAAAAATCGACTTACGAGAGTTTGTAGGAATATCACGCACATTCCTCATTACAAATACGCGCAACAAAATTTAAGCACAACACTAATTAATTCCGTCTTTGTTCTTATGCGCAGACAACTATAGGTCTACAATCAAGTCTAAAACACTGAAAAAGTTAATTGCGAGAAAGGAGAGCTCCAATCCTAAGCGGAGGTTGGGCGGAGGCGAGAGGAAGGAAGGCCGATCACACCAGACGACGCGACCCCTTACATCTCTGGTACAGCACAGGTGAGAGGAGGACGATCCTTCCGTAGCACGCTAATTCCTATGCTATCGAAGATTTTATAGATAGGAAATAATATTACAAAAAACAATATTAGTAAAACCAGACTATCTACTTTTTAATGTTCGTTTTAATCTTGTTACGTTCTTTTGTTTTAATACTTTTGTCCCCTTTTATTCTTTCCTTTTTTTACCGATTTTCTTTTCGCATATTACTTGACATTCTATCGAGTTTCGTCTGGAAGCCGTCAAACTGCGTAATATTAAATAAATCCATAACGTGGATAGTTGGTATTTGAAAAAAAATCAAAAAGATTTGATTTCTCGTTAAAGTTATTCGTTTTTCGGTTCTTTGAAACAGAAAAAACAGTCTAGCGTCATCTAAGTAGAAGATTTGTGTCACTGTGATGCACAAGGTCTGGCGTTTCTTGTCGCTGCATACTAAACCTTTTAGCATCTTTTTTTGGGATTCGTTTCCTAAGCTTAGTATATTTAAGCAACCTTTTTTTAAATAAATTCTTATTCTTTTATAAACTGTAATTTACTTCTACATTAGTCATAATTTGTAAAGTAACAAAGTGAGTGAGGGAGTGAAAGTGCAAGTTTATTAGTGCAAGAGCCATATGTGGCTATACTGTGCCAAATAAAATGTAAATGTGGTGCAGAAGTGTGAAAAAAATTCGAAAAAGATAAAAATTGGTTGATAAGAAGGAGGGTCGAAAATAGAGAAGGATTGCTGGAGTATTCCTGGGGTGCTTCACCCGCATTTATCAAAGGTAGTAAACCCCATGGAAAAGAAAAAGATCACCAGGGAGCCTCGGGGTCATGATGCCCATACTTACCCAAAGAAGGTAATCCCCTGAGGTTCCCTGATATAATCCCCAGGGGCAGGGTGCCCGGTTAATTCCCCACACATTGGGTATCCGTTTTAGTCGCCTCTTACGACATGCATGAGCTACGGTGGGATTATTCTGTCACACCCGGTCACCACAAGGGTTAGTAAATTAACAAAATAATGGAAGTGTTACTTAATAATTCACTTGAAGCTGTGATGGTATTCAATTAACCTTCTTGTCTGTCATTTTAAATGTTATTCTAATTACAAAATCTAAATTTTAACTTATATTCAAGCACAGACAAATGAAAATAATCAATTTTATCCAAAATACCTTTCATTAATCTTCAATTAAGGTAGATGCTCTTTATAGTTTTGTCCCTATCTGCGTGTACCAACGACTTCCATAATCTGTCAGAGAATACGCTCACTGGGATATGTAGCGAATATCTCCTTTAATTCCTCTGACAGCGTTCAGTTCTGATCGCATAAAATTCATTATACACGCCAGAACATTTCCACGCACTTGACACTAACACCCATATTATTGTAATCTTACAATCTCAATTCACTTCTCGGTCACTTTAATACTACTTCATTATCTCTATTTGCCCCACTTCTAAAAATTTACTTCTTTTGCAACATCAAGTTTCATTTGATTGCGAAAAAGCTGAGTATCTAAATTTAAAATCTTAAAGAGACCCTAGATATTACTTTAAGAGAAAAATCGCGAAACAACCATATTACAAAGCGCTTGAAATCAGGTTTTATCTAAGGTGGGTATATTCTATTTTGAAAAATTTTCAGTAGACAATTTTGTACATCATTTTTTGTAACGTAATTTCACTAGAATAATAAAACACATTTTATATCCGCGTCGTATTTCTAAGTCAGATTGTTAGAAAAGGGAGAAAATGAAACTTAGATGAAGTTTTATTACCGAATATTTATAAGAACAATGTATGAAAATTTTTACATGATAACATTTTCTACTCTTGTAATAAATTTATATAAATTGATCGAATAAATTTTACTTAAATTATTAGAATATTATGAGAGATTATGTAATGAAAACTTTAATGGTAACCATACCATAATTTTCTTATATATTAAAAAAAAAAAGCTCTTTCTTAACTCCTCCCACCCATTTATTTAAAAAAGTTATCACATTGAAAAGAATATTTTCAAGTTAAAAATTTAACAATTCTCAACTTCGACGAGCAGATCAATCACTTGTTTCGTGATATAAGATTTCAAACACAAAAACTGCTTTTTAATTAAGTATCATTCCTTTCACATAATTAAAGCAAAAAAAAAAATTCCTTCTATTCAAAATTTTAATAAAGATTTTCATCAAACACAATTTTATGTGGGGGATAATACATGTTTCTCTTCTCTGCATGTGCCAAAAATTATACTTTTTCTTCATATTTGAGGTATCTTTTTTATACAACGAAATTGTATTTTTTTCTAATTTTTAATATTTTGTTCATTTTTAAAATAAGTTAATAAATTTATCGAGCCTTATAGGAATAAGTTATAGCTTAAGGTATATATATATATACATATTCCGGGTGGTTATAATTAAAGTTACACTATTCAGAGGCCTGTAGAACCTGTTCTGCTTGTCGGATTTTGATGAAACTTGGAATATATGCTATATGGACCATGGGGTAACGGTTTCTCCAATAAAAAAATATAGTTCAAATTTTGACCTCTAGGAGGAAATTGAGTGCCCAAAGAAGGGCAAAAAATATATTAAAATCGTTAAAATTTATTCAATTACATAATATGCTCAATATGTGCTCCATTGACATCAATAACGTGTTAAAAGCGCATTATAGCGTTTTCAATGGTAGCGCGAAGCAACTCACGAGGGATTTCAGCCACATGTCGTATACTGCTAGCTTTCGATTCAGAAAAAGTCCTGATTGCACCTCTGTAAACACGGTCTTTTAGAAATGCCCACAACCAGAAATCACAGGGATTTAAATTGGGGCCACGCATATGGAAAATATCTGGATATTACACGATTATCGCTAAAGTTAGCACTAAGCAGTGCTTTGACTTTGCGCCCAATATGAGGAGTTGCTCCCTCTTGGATCAAGATAGTGGTTTGCAAACATTGTCGTTCCTGTAAAGCAGTAATGACTGCAGTGATTGTTGATGCAGGATATTAGGAGGTGCATATGCAGCAATTTTGACTATTCACAGCTCCATCTAAATAAAAGTGTGTCTCATCTGACTATAGAATTATCCAAGGCCACGCGTCATCAACTTCCATTCTCGCCAAAAATCGGCAAGCAAATTCAAGTCGTGTTTTGTGATCTTGAAGTTTCAGTATTTGCATCACGTGAATCATATACGGATACCATTTTTAAATGTAATGCAGAATTTTTCGTACTGTTGACCCCAGAATCTCCTACTCGCATGACACTGATCGACCATTTGCTAAAGAATAAATGGAACTGGAGGCTCTTTCAACCACAGCAGTAGCGACTTCTGTGACAGTTTCAATCCCAATCGGTTTCAGTTCGTTTCCGGGCAGCACAACCACATCTCCAGTCTCTTAAAATTTCATGATCATCTTCCTCAAATCAATACTCGATATGGGACTTTTCGCAGATCCTTTAAACGACGATATTCACGTAGAGCAGCTAAATAGTTGCTGCCGTTCTGATAAAACAGTTTTATCAGTAAACTTCGATCCTTTTTCGTAAGGGCTTGATTAGCAATGACAAAAGCACGTTGAATGATTCTCTGACTCTGAATGCAAGTTTATATAGAGGTTTTACGGAATTGTATTAGGAATATTCAATAAAAGCCACCATGTGGACAAGATTTATACTACCTTTTTATTTCAGAAATCTTTTTTCCATGGTCCATATATCATATATTCCAAGTTTAATCAAAATTCGATATGCAGAAAATGTTCCACAGGCCTCCGAATAGTAAAATTTATTTATAACCACTCGGTATATATATACCGGGTGGTTGTATATTAGGAACATTATTGAAAATAGTGCACCAAGTAGGAAGCGAGCGACAATCATGAAACATTTCAAAAAGTTGAATTATGTCTGATGTGAAAATGATCCAAGTTTGGCGCTGGCGCCAATGTATTACGACTGCACTCTTCAACAGCTGCATTCAGAAAGTGGATCCTATATAAACCGCGCATAGTTGAAGACTCATAAAAGTGATACATTCCACCCTAGGGAATTAGAAATTCCAAAAAAGTTTACATGAGGGAAAAGATATTTAACATTACAAGGAGTTTTGAGAGGACCTTGATCTGCTCATCAGAGGCAAATCGCAGCCCAGTTGTTAAAAAGCCGTATTAGTCCTCATTGATCGGTTGGAGTAAGTCGTCAGAAATACAGAGAGCACTGACACGAGATGGTACCTGGCAACAAAGAATGAGGTCTGGAGTGATTAGGAAGACAACGAGAGAAGAGAGGATAAAGGATCGTGTATCAAGCCCTCTTGGATACCACAGTGTCGCTCTCTTCCACTGTACAAAGAGATGCAGGGCTACCAGCTGTTCCATAAACGGTCGATGCCTGAGCACATGTACCGAACGAAGTACCAA